>CAIGRQ010278870.1:0-13152 GCA_903798375.1 Fraxinus sp. D2006-0159
AAAATAATAAAAATTACATTGAGAAATTTGTATCGCAAAAATAGTAAATGTTAATGAAATAATTGAATTTTTTTTGAATAAATGCGAGTTAGACGTTTTTCTTTAAGATTCACGTTTAACGTATTTTTAACTATTTTCGATATCTATTTGGACTATCAATATGCCCATAATATTGTTCTCGAAATAAATTTTGAAATGACATAAGTAATTTGTAGATTCGATTAGCGTACAATTGTCGGACAATTTTTAAAATTAATATGTTATCAAAATTCAAATTTATTATGATTTTGCCCCTATTTGGTGAAAATTAAAATCAAGTTTTTAATAAATTTTGATAAAAGTTAAAACAGTTATGAATTTTATGAAATATGTTATTAAAATTAAATGTTAACTTTGATTAAAATTTAGATTTTAATTGATTCAAACATGAATTTTTAAAAAAGAAAAAAAAAACTCAAAATTTGGGGGCTGGGGGGGGCATGTGCCCCCAGGACCCCCCTTGGGTCCGCCCATGGATAGACCCCTACCACACCCAGTAACTCCCCAACTCCCAAAATTCAAACAATCGATCTGTGTTAACATTAATTATCCCCAATTCAAATGACTTCTGCAAGTAAGTAAAATATATTTTATATTTTTACTTATTCTTTATTTATTGGTTTACTTAAATTAGAATGATTTCAAAATGTCTACGTGTCAAAAACGTGTTCATTGATGCAATCCAAACAAGGTAAGTCAGCTAGTAATAATTGACTGGGTGCTACAGGTTAATAGATTCTTGGTTGCGATTTTTTAAGTTTTTCAAACCCTAAATGAGATACAATATTTACCTGTAGTACCCAGCCAGTTTTGACCGATTGATGTTCTTTTGACCATTTCCAGTGAGTTCTGACTGGTTGATGTTCTATTGAAATATCTCAAAGCAAAAATCTGTGTTCTTCAACCATAATTAAAGAGAACACACGTGCGTTAATGATATAATCATATTCAAAGATGAGGTTGCTTGGTCTGAGTTAAGATTAGCGAATCTTAATTTTAGTGTTGGTTGTGATAGAATACAATAGTGAAGTGATGATAAAGTTAAGATTTGAGGGTTTGATTCCACTTCTCCAACAAGTCAAAAGAAATAAGAAAACGAGGGAGTTATTCTTTAATTTTTTTTATTGTTGGCTTCTTGTTAACATAGAGGTTTTTACAGGTTTGAAAATAGGTACTCTTTCATGGAGGGATGCCTAGATACAGAAAGAGAAAATCTGAAAGGTTTTGATGATTCTAAATTCGAGAAGATTGATGAACATATCAATGATTTATTGCCTAATGACCCGTTTGGTATGACAATGACTCACGGGTTTGAAACTTACGAAACATCTGAGCTAACACGGTTGATGTCGATAAAGTATTGGCAGAGATGAATTTTGTTTGGAGCAATACTATGGAATTTGAATTGGAAGTGGCAGATGATAATTTTGTCACTTCCAGTGTACACTTTTTTTTTTTTTTTTAAAATCTGGTTAATGTTTGATAATTTTCTCTAGTGGGTAGATTGTGTCACTTTTTTGAATATCTGTTCGTCACTTTTTTTTTTAAGTTTTAGTCACTTTTTAATTTTTTCACTTTCATGAAGTTTCTGTCACATTTTTTAGTAACAAGCATCATATTTTTATATTTTTTTTAATAAAATGCGACACCTAACTTGAAAAAGTGTCATTGCGTCACTTAATTTTACACAACATTTTTTTTTTAATTTGGATATTGAAGTGATGGTGGTGGAGAAGGTGGAGTGTTAGAAGTTGTATAAAATGATATAATTTAAGGTTTTGACTAATATTTTGTCACTTTTTTTAATGGTATTTGTCACTTTCTTGAATATGTTCGTGTTTGAGTTCGTTTGTCTTCTGTTTTTTGTGTTTAGGCTTTGGTTTGCTGGCAGTAATAGTGGTGGGGAGGGAGAAAGCAGGGGAATAGCGTTGTGCCGTTGGTTGAATTGGTAGGTGGTGATGGTTATGATTTGATTTAAAGATGCTTGACATTATGATTGTGATTTGTCGATGAACTAACTTAAAGATGATTGGCGGTGAATGAACAAAGAGAATGGGCGTGGTTGTGTCACCTTTTTTTTTTTTAATTTCTATACTTTATTGAACAAATTCCAATGTTTTAATGGGTGTTTTGTCACTTTTTTAAATCTTTGTCACTTTTTAATTTATGTCATTTTTTAAAATTTCTATCATTTTTTTAATATTTGTCAATTTTTTGTCACTTCCTTGAAATTTATGTTACTTTTTTGAGTGACAAAAATCATTTTTTAATAAAAGTTGTATATCACTTTTTTAATAAACAAATAACACTTAACTTTAAAAAGTAACATTGTGTTACTTTTTTTTATATAAAAAGAAGTGACACAATGTCCCTTTATATATAAAAAAGCAACATATAATTTTGGACAGTATTTTTTACTTTTAAAATATTTTTCATATGATATTTTAAAAGATTACTAATTTTAAAGGTATTTTTGTGGGTCGTGGTTTGGGCCTACCAACTGCAATTTGGTCTGATCCAGAGTGTAGGTGACTTCTGTTCGTAAACATCGTGCTTTGTTTTGCTTTCTCTGATTCTTGATTCTACAAGCGGACATTTTCTCCCTCTAGGGTTTCTGAAGGTTGAAATTTTCTCCTGGTTTACTATTTTCTTACTGTTCCTATGACATAGATTGAACTTTGCTTCAGAAAACGTTTACGAATTTATTTTCTACTTTTTTTGGGGAAGGATTAATAAGTCGGAAGCTCAGGCAAGAAAAATGGAAAACGGAGGCCAAGAAATACCTGAAAATGCCAACGAACGTACGTAATTTGATTATTTTTTAGTTTCAGTGATATTTAATCGTGTTCATTAACATTTTTTTATTTTTGGATTTGTAGATTGCCCAGGGCCTCAGTCCGAGTCAGCTGGAAAATCTGATGCCTGCGATGGATGCCCTAATCAAGAGGCTTGTGCTACTGCTCCTAAAGGCCCTGACCCAGGTTCAATTTCTATGTATTTATTTTCTCTGGTTTGGGATTTTAAAGAATTGTTTCTCAGGGTTGCTTCGGGTTTGTGCCTTTCGAATTGGCTACAAATAATATTTTTTATTTTTTTGGGATGAATTAATTTCAGTTTGGTAAAATCGTCGTGTGGATACTCATTTGAGAAGGATTCTAGGGAAGAAGAATTTGGTTTGAAATTTAAATGTTCGACTATTATTTATGGCTTGCTACAACTACTGTGTTCATTTTTGGATAATTTCATGCTTGCCTTGGTCGAATTTTATACTGTCGATCTTGTGGCATTAGATTACACTTGGTATAATCATCTGAACCTCGACTTCTATTTTCAAGGTGTTGCTCGTTAATGGAAATTCTTGTGGTTTTACTTGCATATCAGATTATATATGCAGGATTTTGCCTACCTTTGCTTGTTTAAGAACATACTTACTTTGATGTTCCTCCATTCTGATTATTTATCATTGTTTAGACTCTAATCTTTTATGTTATACAATTGTTTCTTTGTAGACTTGGTGGCAATTGTAGAAAGAATGGCGAAGGTGAAACACAAAATGTTGGTCTTATCTGGCAAAGGTGGTGTTGGCAAGAGTACATTATCTGCTCAACTTTCTTTTGCCTTGGCAGCTATGAATTTCCAGGTTGGTCTCCTTGATATTGATATTTGTGGTCCAAGCATCCCAAAAATGCTCGGTTTAGAAGGGCAAGAGATTCACCAGAGTAATTTTGGATGGTCTCCTGTTTATGTTGAGTCGAACCTTGGGGTCATGTCAATTGGATTCATGCTCCCCAACCCGGACGACGCAGTCATTTGGAGGGGGCCCAGAAAGAATGGAATCATCAAGCAATTCCTGAAGGATGTCGATTGGGGGGAGCTTGATTTTCTTGTAGTTGATGCACCACCTGGGACCTCAGATGAGCATATCTCGATCGTCCAATTCCTCCAAGCAACGGGAATAGATGGTGCTATTATTGTTACCACCCCACAACAGGTATCTCTTATTGATGTGAGAAAGGAAGTGAGTTTCTGCAAAAAGGTTGGGCTACCGGTCCTAGGAGTCGTCGAGAACATGAGTGGTCTGTACCAACCCTTGTCGGAATTCAAATTCCTCAGTGTGGCTGAGACTGGTGAACAAAAAGACATGACAGAGTGGGTTATTGCTCAAATGAGAGAGAGAGCCCCAGACCTGCTAGACATTATTGCTTTTAGTGAAGTTTTCGACAGTAGTGCTGGTGGTGGTGCTAAAATGTGTCTGGATATGGGCGTCCCTTTTCTTGGGAAGGTTCCTTTAGACCCTCAGTTGTGTAAAGCTGCTGAAGAAGGAAGATCGTGTTTTGAAGATATTAAGAAATGTCTGGTAAGCGCACCTGCAATTAAGACAATTGTAAAGAAACTGTTGTCACAAGTCGAGGTATGAAGAATGGAAGATGGCGCCTAGGTTCATGTTCTCGAGATCATGGTTCTCTGATTAAGATTAAGATTTTACTTTTTTTTTTCGTTTTTTTTTTGTTCTTTTTTTGTGGTAATTTTCTTTATTTTCTAAAATATCTTATGAGTTGTAATAATGGATTTGCAGGCTGAGATTAAATTAAAAGTTTAAGTTATTATAAGGTGTGGGTTTTATGTAATTGTAAATAATAAGAGAGTAATAGTTTTTTTGTGGATAAAAAATATGTTTGATTTCCTTTAGGGCCACTGAGGTGAGTACCGGTTGTAAACTTCAGGGCTCCGTGGGATTAGTCGAGGTGCGCGCAAGCTGGTCTGAACATCCACGATTATAAAAAAAAAAAAAAATGTTTGATTTATCATCCACGGTTATAAAAAAAAACGTTTTGCATTGAATTTGGTATTTCTCCTGAAATCAATTAATGTTAGCTTGCCTTTTTCTTATCCTTATAGACTTCTCTTTTTATTCTTTTAAAACTTGATCAGTTATTAGGATGACCTATATGAATCGTTTTTGTCTTTTGTCATTCTGTTCTTTGAAAGGCCAGAGTTGTTGATGGTCAGCAATTTTTTTGAGTTCGTCGAACTTTATGTCTTTTTTGGCGCGATCCATATCTAAAGTGAAAACACTTGCTTGCATTTGGAAAGAATTAGTTTTAACATTGCCGAATCAATCTTTGGTGGTTGCTTGATTATTTGACACTTGCGAGTACAAAAGTGTCCGAATGCGTTGATAATTCTGCACAAAATTCACATGCAATCCTTAGTATAAATGTTTTTTCCAAACCGACTCATGCATTCACACCATGTACTTGGGCTTTCACCAAGAGTTCTATTTACTTTATTAGAGTCGTAATGTGTGCATTAGTGGCACATGAATTATTTCTCTCTCTTTAACAAGAACATTGAATACCAACTAAATAGTTTTCTACCTTCATCAACTGATTTAGTCGTGAGAAGTGTCAACTAGAGACTTTGCGAGTCTTACCTATTTCGATTTAGACACTTTCTGAGTAACTCCTTAAACCTATCGCATGCCTCATGTCCATCAAGTAGCTGAAAATTTAGTAGAAATTTACAGCTTTATATAGGACATTTTAGCTACTAAAAGTAGAACTCTCTTGACAAATCATCCTAGATGGTGATACTGTCATGTGGCTTGACATTCTAATGCGCCATAATCCCGTACCCCCTTGATTCCATAAAGATCTTGAATTATGGGTTTTTGAGTTTTCATATACATTTCCATAAAATTACAGAGTATGCCATCCGTTTTCAGTTGAAAATTATTTCACCCAAATTCGGATATACAATGCTACTGGAGTCAAGAACTATGCAATTGGTAAGTCTCCATCATCAGTTTCCGTGTCTTTCCCATTTGAAGAGGCAACAATCATGAAGTCTTCAGTCGTGGAGTTATTGACACCATAACATTAGTTCGTCTAAGGTAAGGAATTATTGAAGGAACGTTTCATTTCATATAAATTTCCTTCCAATTTGCAAGCATCGTATTTTATTTTTCTAAAAAATTTAAAAGCAATTTAAGTGATGGTTTAGTAATGTCAAGTGTTCGCCACGTCATTCCACATAGGCAGTCCGTTTGCCACGCGATTGTTTCATGAGTTTCACGATGGAATGACATTCATGTATACAATTTTGTGAGTTCATATATATTTTTGATATATATGTGTGATAAAGATCAAGGGCAGATGGAGGGCCACAATTTTTTATTTTTATTTTTAGTATTTGATTAATTATTGTGTTTAAATTTCATACTATTATAATTGTGCAATCAAATTAATACTAAAAAGTGAAGAAATGTCGTAACTAATATTTTAGCAATCATTTTTATGTTGTCAATGCTGAATAATATTGACATAGACATGGAAGTGCAAAATGTGACTATAACCAATGACAAACTGAAAGGTAAAGAAAAATGTAGAATTATTGTTTTTCTTTGAAAGGGTGTGATTGATTTGAATAATGATTTTTTTTCCCTTCATTTGTTTGATTTAATTTCACATAATAATAAAAAAAAATAAAAATTAGGAGTTCATCAAAATTTAACCCTTATTCAATAAATCTTGATATTATTTGTGGGTTGCTTGCTTTTTATATTCATAATATTGCTACTTGTTGCCCCCCACATGTATGGTGCAGTGGTAAACCAAGAGTGTTCTTAACTGAGTATTGGAGATTCGAATCACAACGGCAATTGGAGGGCAAATATCATGTGGAGACAGTCATGGTGCGTTCTATTATCCCCTAAGAGGTCCCATTCGCATGAAGTTAAGGAGGGTTCATAGGGAGGGGAACCATTTTCTAAATGTCCGGTTCAGATGTGTATAAGCTGTAACCATATTCGATTTACCCGATGGTAAATTAGGGGGGAAAATTGTCACTCCTTAAGATTAGTCGAACGAAATTTGGACACTGAGTCATACAAAAAATTATTGCTACTTGCTTAATCAATTGCATCTAATTTCATACTCGGCATTTGAAAGCCTTCATTCTATGTTACTTTTTATTTTTGCTAATATTTAGATTCATTCCCCTCAATTTTACTTTACTACAAATTTAGTAAGCATTTCGTTTGCCACTTTGTCACTAATTTTTTTTCATTTATTTGCTAATTACTATTTATAATAGCTTTTATTTAAATGAAATTATTCAAAGTCTTGTCGACTAATTTATATTTAAAATGTTTTGTTTTTTAATTACCAGTCCTCTCTAACAAAAATTCTTGATTAGTCCTTGTATGTACCATTCGTATAACTAACTTATCAAGTGTTTGTTAAATCATTGTCAGGTAGGGCACTTCATTTCTCAATTATAAAATTTTTTTTCGTTAATTTTGATTGATGAAAGTTAATTTAGCCCCGTTTATCATGGCTTTTGAGATTCAAAAAGTTGACTAATTTTATGAAAATACTTATTTCGATTATAATAACTTTTAGAAGAAGCTGATTCATGTGAGTTTTTCTAAAAGTACTTGCGTATTGAAAACTCTTTTAGAAATTAGTTTCTAAACAAAAATTAAAATAACATTCTCATGAAACTCTTTTACATGAAATAAAAGTAAAAACAAAAATCATGCCAAATAGACCCTTATATATGAATACAATACACACTTGTGACTTCGTCTTCATGTACCATTTTGATATGAAGATGATATATAGAGCAAAGATCACTTACGGTTCACATAATTAACCCAAAACATTGCAAAGGATCAAGAGCCTATGGTCAGAACTCAGATACTCTTTATCATTGATTATCTTTAGAAATTAACACAAGATTAGTATATTATTGGCTCAAACCTAATGTTTCAAAAGTTTTATTAGTATGATTAATAATTTTTTGTTAGATATCAATTTATTTATTTTTATTTGGGTTAAAAACACTCAGTTTAATCGTTCAACTAAATTTCTTTAGTTCTTCGAATGGTCTAATGTCACCTATGAGGCTAAGCAGGGGCGGACGCAGAACTTTAAAATTACGGGAGCACAATTGAACTTACAAAAAAGTTGGGAGAAATTTTACAACAAAAAATTTACGTCCAAAAAAATCATATCCCATGTAATTATGCATCCGAAAATTTATATGGGATATAACTTTTTCAGTTGTAAAATTTCGAAATTTTTTTATATCATATTTCATATAAGATTTTCTAATAAAATAATGAAAATTACATTGAGAAATTTGTCTCGCAAAAATAATAAATGTTAATGAAATAATTGATTTTTTAAAAATGCGAGTTAGGTGTCTTTCTTTAAGATTTAGATTTAATATATTTTTAACTATTTTCGATATCTGTCTGGACTATTCGAAATGCCCATAATGTAGTTCTTGAAATAAATTTTAAGATGACATAAACAATTTGTAAATTCGATTAGCGTACGATCGTCGTTAATTGTTAAAAAAAAATCTCTAAAAGTTGGGGGCACGTGTCCCTCAAGACCCTCCGGTCCGCTAGTAGGCTAAGACAATTTGAACGTGGCATTAACACGTGAAATTCATAGTCTGCTAAACAATATGAACTGGGCATGTGAGTGGTGTTCAGAGTTCAATGTGACCAATCATGGGCGTTCAGTAATCTGCGGTGCAGATATGTACGTGTTATTATTACCACATTTTAATTTATAAAATATATTGTTAAAATTAATTATTAATTTTAATTTTGATTTAGATTAAAATTTATATTTGAACCACATTTTAGAGGGAAAAAAAATTTGGGAACAGTATTTTTTTGAGAATGTACGGTTAGAAAATAAGAAGATTTTTTTTGAAAAATTATCTAATTGAAAAATGTATAGTTGAAAATGATTTTTTTTTTTTAATATAAAAAAATGAGCTTTTGATTTATAGGGCTCAAACAAGAGCTTAATCCTCTATCAACCAGGGGCTTAATTTAAATTGACGAAACTGCACAAAGTTGATCCTCAAGCTACTTTGATCTTTGAATTTTCGTGTTGCAAGTAATTTTAGTTGATGCAAATCGTCCATCGAAATTTTATTCTTTTGTCAAAAAGATTAGTATTAATATATTTTGAGAGAGAGAGAGAGAGAGTTGGGGTCGAGTGGACAACAAAATTAGGATGGGCCACGAGTGAGAGTAAGATGGGGTGGCAAAACTAGGGTTGGAGAAAATGGAGCGGAGCGGGCTAAGGGGAGTGCGAGTTGGAGGGAGTTGATAGAGTAAAAGATTAGGTAAATCTTTAGGTACATATAGATTAATTCTTTCTGTTTGGACAATGCTAAAACAACCTAAAGTTCTACATAATCTTTTACCTAAATGCCACATGGCGACCCCCTATTGGGGGGCACCGCAGGTAGATCTTTAGGTACATATAGACTAATTATTTCTGTTTTATATATTTAGTTTCTATTTGGTAGATTTTAATTTAAGTTAAAATTAATAATTAATTTTAACCACATATTTTATGAGATTCACAACTTTCAATCACGTATTTCATCAACTTTTTTTTAAAAAAAAAAACTAATATAAATTTAATTTTAATCTCCACCAGAAAAGTGCTAAATTTATTATATGCTTTTAACTCGATAATTTAAGAAATATTTAGACGAACGTCACAAATTTAGATCCAATGATGTGCAGTAAATTTCAAGCATCTACAAAATTATACATTCTTTTTCCTCCATAGGTCTAGTAAAAACATTCCTTGTACATTTGTTTGTAGGACATGTGCTATAAAAATCAATGGTCATCTCGTTTTCAAATTCCCGTTGCACTTCATCTTATAATAGATATGATTACAAATGATTCATTTTCAATAATTTAACCAAGTTAGACCATGAATAAGATAATTCTTTCTCAATAAGTCAATAATTACTTTTCAAATAAACTTAAAATTATGCGGAAAAAAAAGCAAAATATTGAAATATACTTCGAAACAATTTTATTTAGAGACTGTTTGATAGAGATTAAAATCAGATTAAAATTGAAAAATTAACCGTTATTGTTAACTTTTATCAGACGGGTGGAATCCAATAACGAACATATTTTCAATTTTAATTGTTACGAAACAGGTTCTTATTTTTATTTTTATTTTTAAGCGTAGCATACACGTTGTGCATGCATGCATATGTATATTATATGGAATAGTATGAATTCAGAATTCTATAGGTGTTCCAATGAGTTTTAAAAAGATCACTAATTCAATGTTCTTGATATTTTAGTTTTGAAGTCCTTTTAATCAAGTCGATTATTACCACACGTGATGATGGCAGAGATCAGGAAAAAAAATTTAAAAAAAATCTTATAAATAATATTAATTCTCAATGAGATATAAAAAAAAAAAGTCAATTTTAATTATCGAAATAAATATTGAGAAGTATTAAAACTAAAAGTTCACAAATTTAAATCTCTAATGTTTAAAAAAATTAATTATAAAATCGCTAGTGAATAAAGAGAGAGATCAATAATCACAAAATGAAATTACAATTAAAATTATACAATTCGAAGGTTTTTTTTATTTTATATATATATATATAACTTCAAATATGACAGTTCATGTATCACTACATTCGCATTTCATGCCATTGATTAGACTCATGTATCACAATTAACTAAAAAACATTATACATGCATATGTACATGTTGAATTAATTAGGTTTTCAACATGCATCCGCGGTTAATTTATTTTATATATATATTGATGATTCCAAACCGATCTCAATCTTGGTCCCCTCAATTAGCCCATTTAGGTGGGCTATTGAGGTTGAGGTCGAGTACCGGCCCCATCCATCCATGGCAAAAACCCGAACCCGACCTATGCACTTTAACTGCTGGCTTATCGGCCCATTGTGTGAGGTCGGGGTTGAGATCCTTGTAGGCACGGTCACTACCCCCACGTGCTTCCCTCTAACCACGCATGACCATAGAATACTAGTTCAACTTAAATATTAACCCCCTCAACTTCCCATAAACTTAAGTTTATCTAAAAATTAATACAATCCTAGCACAGTACAAACACCTCCCATAAAGGGATACTAGTCCATCTAGGACTACACAGTCAGCCTTTATAAATATGTATTCCATCCTCATTATTCAAGTACGTTAAAAAAACATTCAGCATAAAGTTTCTCTTGAATACTTAACTGACTTAAGTATCAGAGGGGCGACGAGGACAGATCTCGACGCTTTTGTTTCAGGTATTGGAGATCAGACCACACGGAATTCTTCCATTCGGTTCGGGTTGACCCAGGTACGAATTTTGATAGCATCATTGGCGCCATCTGTGGTAATCGCTACCGGAAGTCATGGTTAACACCCGTTCAGGAAACTTGCTGGCAAGCTCGTCCGCTCCTAACCAACCCCTGCGACGAACCTCCCGGTCTTGCAGGAGGTTACGTCAGGAGAACAACCACATCCACTCACAGCAATTATGCCAGCTTCGTTCGAAGAACTTCGCCAACAAGTGCCCACGTTAACTCAGCTGCTACAGGAGAGAAGCGCACCTCTGGCGTCGTCCACACAAAGTGGTAACGTGGCCGACATTAGGACTCCAGGTCCTAGCCACTGTGAGGCCGGAACATCAGACATACCCCATGCACCCATCAATCCGAGATATGTTGCGATGGACCCAACAGACTTAGCAAGGATTATTCAAGAGGGGATCGCAGCTGGGATGCTCTAGAAGTCCCAGGCAGTCACGGGATTCGTCCCTAACACACCGTTCACCCCTGAAGTCTTGTCATACCCCCTACCAGATCGTTTCAAATACCCTCGGGTGAAGGAATATGATGGAACGACAGACCCCATCAACCACCTCAACATATATACTGACGTCATGAACTTACAGTCGCACCCGATGCTGTAATGTATGAAGCCTTTCCTTAGACCCTGTCTAACGCTACCAAAGATTGGTTTTCCACACTGGAACCCAACTCTATATCTTCATTCACGGACTTGGCTGACAAGTTCTCTGCATTCTTTGATAGTAACAAGCGCATCAGGAAGACAATCACATCACTCATGCAGATGCGTCAAGGACCCAATTAGACTCTCTGTAACTTCATGACAAGGTTCAACAAGGAAAGGCTCCTGATCCTAGATCTGCATATCACAGCCGCGGTCTCCGCTCTTACATATGTAGTAAGGTGTAAAGCATTCAAGATGTCCTTGTCAAAAACTTCTCCTAAGTCGATAACTGACCTTCTCACCAGGGCTGAAAAGTACATTAACATGGAAGAAACAATGTTTCCAAGGAGAGATGCCCAGCTAGTAAANTTCAACAAGGAAAGGCTCCTGATCCTAGATCTGCATATCACAGCCGCGGTCTCCGCTCTTACATATGTAGTAAGGTGTAAAGCATTCAAGATGTCCTTGTCAAAAACTTCTCCTAAGTCGATAACTGACCTTCTCACCAGGGCTGAAAAGTACATTAACATGGAAGAAACAATGTTTCCAAGGAGAGATGCCCAGCTAGTAAAGAAGCCTGATTTAAAGAGACCCCATGAGTCCACCCAACGTTCCGATCCTTCTTGTAGTTAACCAAGACAAGAATTCCCCCCAACATCCTTCACCCGACTGAACAACACGAGGTCAAACATTCTGATGGAGATCAAAGACCTCAAGTAGTTGAAGTGGCCTCCCAAGCTACAATCTCCCGTCGAAGCCCGTGAAAGAGTGAATGTTGCGACGGAGAGGTGCTTTGCCCTAAAGTGGGTGATCGAGTCCCTTATCAGGAGGGTTTTCTAAGTACATATGTAAGTCGAGACAAGCGTCCTCAGAATGGTCAAAATAAGGGCAGGCCACCTGGCGACAAAAAGGATCAACAACCAACTGAAGGTACTATTAATGTCATTATCGGGGGAATAGCCTCGGGAGGGTCTCTAATAATGGATGTAAGCAGTACGCAAGATAAACTCCTTGGTCTCGCACATGGATATGGGCAGTATGAAAGACATAACATTCAGCATGACGATGCGCTAGGTAATTATTGTGAACTTTGATGTAAAGAGGATCTTGGTAGACAATGGTAGTGCGTCAAATGTGTTGTCACATGAGTCTTTCGAAAAAAAATGGGTATCTCGGCAGAACAGCTCAAACCGGTCAAGACACCTCTTCAGGGTTTTGGGAGAGGTATTGTCGTTCCTGAAGGTGTTGTCAAGACACCTCTTCACAAGGAAAGCGGGTAACACATG
>CAIGRQ010278897.1:0-16169 GCA_903798375.1 Fraxinus sp. D2006-0159
AATTTAGAGAGTTAAAATTTTAAAGTGTTCCAACAAGCTTTTTATGGGCCTGTTCGGTAGGGATTAAAATCGGATTAAAATTGAAAAACTAGTCGTTATTGTTGACTTTTATTAGACGAGTGAGACTACATAACGGCTATATTTTCAATTTTAATTGGATTTTAATTCGTACCAAACGGGCTCTATATTTAACACTTAATTTTACTATTCCCAAAAAATATTTATTATTTTTCTTTATCTTTTATTTTAACTAACTTTTATTTATATTATTTTATTATTTTTCTACATTCAAAATTAAAATTTTTTGAATGCAATTTAATTATAGACTATAGAGAGAGCCAAACTCACTCTTTAAATTAAAATATTAATTTGAAGAATCTCTTGGACATGATTTTAAATATTGACTCATTGAAATGGAGAATATCTTATGTTTAGTGAGTCATATGCTATAATGTATAAACTGACCCTAAAATATCATCTTCAAACGAGGTTTGATTTTCTCGATTTCTTAAATTTCATTGAGCTTATCTTGGAATTTTGAAAATTTCTTGCGGGAGGCTCAGAACTGGCTGATAGTTTGAGCCCGTAAAGTTGTAGGCACGAAGGTTTGAATTCTGGAAAATCGAACTGTATTGAAGCTATAGGACCGGAATCTACTCAATTTTGGTGACTTAGAAGTTGATTATTACGCTATTTAAGTGTTTCTTTGAAACCTTCATAATGGAACCAAAAGTTGAAGCAACTGAACTGCAATATAGATCCGGAATTTGCGGGCCCAAACCCGGAGATATCGGGTTCGGATTCGATGATATCCACGGATTAATCCCCGCACCGCCACCGCCGGAGACCGCCAGCTACTTCACTGCGCTTCTCGAACTTCCAGCACCACAAGCAGTTGGGCTCTTGGTCAACTCTCCGGAAGCCGCGGACGAAGTATTTCCGACAAAACCCAACATCTCTCATTTTCCTCTGCCGCATATATTTCCTTCGAATATTGCCCTCATTGATCATGCTTCGAAATTTTCTGCCTTAGCAATGGCTGATAACTCGCCAGAAAATTACTCAATGCTGTCCGCTTCGATCTCGAAGAAGCTCGATGTTGTCAAGCAAGAGCATATAGACTCGTATTCGAACCCGAATTGTTATTCTCCGGTAGTTTCTGACCAGAATCTGAAGTCCGGTAAGCGAAAGGAAAGGGAGAAAAAGGTAATTTCATAACCATTAACGACGATTTTTGAAACCAATTTAATTAAATTTGATATCTGTTACAAATTTTTTTATATTATTTGATGAATGGTTTATTTTCAGGTTAAAGAATCGAACACGAAGAGCAAAAGAGTGTTATCAAATAAAGCCTCTGAAGACGGCGGAGAGAAGCTGCCATATGTTCACTTCAGAACTCGCCGTGGCCTAGCCACCGATAGCCATAGCTTAGCTGAAAGAGTAAATTATTTTAAGCTTATAATCACCAGTTAATCATTTGGCTTAATCTTGATTAGTAATAGTAAAATGTGATTAGCTTTAATATTTAGTCCGTCTGGGCGTGATTGTGCCAATTTCACAGTTCATTCTTACTTCAAATCATCAGGGCTCACGTTTGAAATTTGGTCCATTTTCCAGCTTTCGAAGATTGGAGATTGTCTATTTTACCCTCAGGCCTCATTTATGCATAATGTGTACATTTGATAAGGGCAAACATGGAAATTTTGCCTGTTAAGGCTGTAAACGTGCTCTGCAAATTGTCTAAAAAGTAGACATTTTTAATCAATAAAAAATGTGCATTTGAATGATAAACGTTCCAATTTTTAATTTCTATTAGGTTTTTAGCAGGCCGAGACAGGGGCTTAATTCGGTTATGTTTATATAGGCCAGGAGGGAGAAGATCAATGCCCGAATGAAACTATTACAGGAGCTGGTCCCAGGATGTAACAAGGTAACCTGTCTTTTTCTTTTATTTTATTGGAAAGAAACCCCTTGTAAATATTTTGTAGTTTGGTTCTGGTGATCATGTGTGACAATGAAATTTTTTATGTCCGAGTGTGATTAGATATTTTGTTCCTGCTTAATAGTGCGTCTTATTCCTTTTGTTTTCAGCTTTTTGCCCTTTTCATTGGGTCTTTTTGTCATTTAGTTAGCAGTATCTTTTTCTTTTCTTGGACCATGATTCTCGCGGCCACCAAAAAATGGGGATCAATAAGTATTAATGGTTTTGTTTTTTTCTCTGATTAGCTTGGTTTTTGCCGCTTGAGATCTTCACATAAGTTTGAACTATGTCTTGAACATATGATCTAAAAGTTTAAGCTAAGCTATCATACACATTTATTTATCTAAATTTATTTTGCAAAACATGGCTTCTCATGTGCTCTCCAAATTATTTCTTAAATTCCAAGCCCCAATCCGTGTATAGTTCTCATAATTGGGTGGCAAATGGACTTGGACTCATGCCTTTGCCTTGTTCCAATATCATGTTAAACCACTCCATATAAAAGATTTAAGTGATTAGAGACTGGACACATTTATTTATTTGAATTAATATTTGAGCATGATAGTTATTACATAGGTCTTACTTTTAAATTTAGGTCTAGCCAGTATAGGCAAAAAGTAATTAAGATATCAATTAATCTAGAAAGTTATACGACAGTTTTCTTCAAGACTAGACATTAAAATATAAATGTTAGGAATGGCTAGATTGTATGCTATATAATTAATGAAAGAAAAAGGAAAGACAAAAATTAGTTTTTTTAGTAGATTTTGATAAAAGTTGATGGAATGTGAGGTAGAAAAGTTGCGGGTTCCGTTAAATGCGTTGTTAAAATTATTTGTTTACTTTTGACTTAGATTTTAATCAACTTTTATAGCGGAATCAAACTGGAGATAAATTTGATATGGTTCGAAGCTTTTTGGACCCACACTTAGAAAGTTATTCGCTATCTGGGGTCCTATTTCTACTCATTTTTTATATTTTTCTTCATCCTTGATCAGAAGTGTATATTTTGGAGTTGACAAGAGAATTGAAGACACACTAATTGCATGAATTTTTAAAGTTAGGAATTTGAATGATTTCAAAAGGAACAAACAGTATCAACTAATATAGATGGGACTGGCCGTTGTATGTTATATAAACAAAGATTGAGGTTATCGTTCATTAGTTCTTGCTCTTTGTGTTACAAGCAGAAAGAGAAAAGAACCGCTAAAATTACCATGGTTAAATCTTTTCTGGATCATCGATCCTGGCCTTCTAAAGTTTACGGAACCGTGTCAATATTAACGTTGTCAGGTGCTGGACTCAAGAAAACAGTAGAAGTAATTGATAGACTCCTATCAAGCTCTAAAAGAACCAGAAGAATCGAGTAGTTAATAGTAACAAATTCTGTTAGATTTTGTTACAAAATACTTATAAATAGAGAAGAGGTAGAATCACTTCTTCTCTTCTATAATCCTTCAGCAAAATGATCACCTATAGAACCAACAGCAGCCAGCCAGCCATCAAGAACCCATCAAAATGATCAGCCATCGGGAACCTAACAAAATGGTATTAGAGCAGTTGAGATCGGGGAAAATGTAGCCTTGGAGGTGAGAATTGATGGAATTTTGATGGAAGTGCAGGAAGGTCTGGCACACTGAAATTTGAAATGAAGAGGGTTATGACTAGGATGATGGAGAAGCTCGACTTGATGATGGAAAAAATGGGACAAGCAGGGGAAGAAAAAGGTCAGGCAGCTTCACTGCCTGAACCGGATGAAATTGGGGCAATTACTGACAGCCATGACCACAGAGAAGAATCAGGGACGGCAGAGGCACGAGGTTGTATGCTGGAAATGCCGATTTTAGAGGTACTTGAAACTCTATTGTCGGCAAATCCTGAAGCTGTGATGGAAGACATTTTTATTAGGGGGCTGAAACCAGTAATTAGGACTAAAGTCAGGGTGATAAAGCCTTTGGGTTTGGGTCATATTAGAGAGTTGGCCCAACATGGAAGACAAGAATGAATTAGTGAAGCAGACCCAAATGAATTACAGTCCAAATAGTAAAAATAATTCCCTTAGCCCAAACTCTTTTAATGACCCATTATTATACCCATATACTCACCTAAATATCTCAACCCACTCAATACAAATCATCCACCCAAAAACTAACGTTGTTACAGTGCTTCAACCACTGAAAATGACAAGGGAAATTCCTTTGGTAGGTTCAACTGGTTATGGGATTTGTATGGATAACATTCTAATTCTAGGTGGTCGTTTGACTACACGAGTTAACAGCTACAACAAGCTTATTTTGGTTCCGAATTTTGAAGTTGAAATATACTTCCACCTCGAGGACAAGGTGGACTTTGCGGCAGCGGGTAATGATAGACTCCTATCAAGTTCTAGAATGACCTAGAAGAATTGAGTAGTAGTTAATAACAAATTCTGTTATATTTGGTTACAAAATACTTATTTATTAGTGAAATTTGGTTTTAGCTATGTGCTGATTTGTGCAAAATCTGTTCTAATAATGTTAATTATAGATTTATATCATTTCCTAAGGATTTATTTTGCTACTTGTTCTTCCACAGTTGAATCATTTTAAGATTGTCTGTGATATTTTGGCAGGTTAGTGAAAAATAAAAACTTTTTAAGGGAATATGAGCCAAAGCAATAGCAAAAAAAAATTTCCAATAGAAAATCAACCAAGTCTTGTCTTCTCAATATTTTCGTCTTACCGGTGCTAAGCATGGCTGCTAACACAGCTTCTTATTTGCCACTGGTTTGCCATGCAATTTTAATAAAGAAAAATTGATGACAAAGAAAACAGAAAGGGGAAGAAGAAATTTCATTCGAGGAAATCATGTGCAATTTAGAAAATCTTAAAATAAAAAAATTATGATAGAGGAAATGGTAGAACTTAATGTATAATGTGCTACTAACAATGTCATTAATTGTGTGTGTGTGTGTGCATAAGTCTAATGAGCTAAATATTATGTTAAGCACCGATAACATGTCATCTTAATTGTAAAGTATTGAAATCTGGTTTTACCTGATAACTTAAGGTGGATATTTGTCTCGGTAAAATAACTAAGAGGTTGTTGTTAATTTGGTTCTACAGATTTCAGGTACCGCAACGGCTCTGGATGAGATAATAAATCATGTACAAACCCTTCAATCTCGAGTGGAGGTTAGATTTAGTGTCCTTGCCACTTATGTATGAATGCTAAACTCAATGTGTTGGTTTATCCCTGTTCTGAATTTCAATCCGAAGGGATATTACGAAATAAATGACGATTTGAGACTTGGTGCATTTTAAAGACAACATGATTTGACATTGTCACTAAATCTAGAGACATTGCTAGGTAATGAAAGTTGATTTTATCCTTCCAGATCACTGATTTTGATCACGGAACAATATTAATAATAGACTCAACTTATTAATAAGTATAAAAGCTGGGCCAGTCTTGTACTCAGACATGTTTATTGCCTTTGACCGTCTGCTGATTGGTAATTTTTCTTTCACTTCAGTTCTTATCTATGAGACTTGCCACTGTTACCCCAAGTTTTGATTTCAACCACGACACTCTCTCGGCTGCAGAAGTAAGGTTTTTTTTTTTTTTTTTTTTCAAGTCTGTAATCAATGTTTGTCGGAAGAAATGCTAAGAAGGAAATTGCTTTCTAGTATTTGGGCATTTGGATTCTCCTATCATTTTAGAATAATGCTATCTAGCACCAGTGTGCTAGATCACCAATCTAGGAGGCCATGCTTGATAGATCCAATTAAATGAATAATTTGACTTTGGATTTAAATGCATCTATCATTTAATGACATTTAGTTGCCACTTAAACTGATGTTAAGTACCAATGGAGTTGAATAACATCACTCTCCTTTTATTGATGTAAAAAATTTAGGGGTACTACTCCCATTACAGGCATTATTAACTAGAACAGCATTAATAAAATTTAGGCAAAGCATAAAGTGGAACAACAACCTAAGTCTATTTGTGCCATCCAACCTAAGGACTTCTTGCCCTGTCCATCCTGCCTTGGAACTACGAATTTATTTAATAATTTCAAGTATCTTTCTTGTTATCTTCTAAAAATGACGTAATTTTCCCGTTTGTTTTATTTTACGGTGGGATGGGGATTCGAAAGAGGGCTTTTAAATTGCTTGACAATCAGCTAATTTGAGTTAAAACCATGTTATGCCGAAACTTCGGATGCACGTCTAACATGACTTGAAATTAGACAACATACGTGTCTGGACCTTCCAAGATGGACATGAATCCTTGGAATGGGTACCAGAACACTGTTTCAAAATTACAATAGCCCTCTTCTCGTTTATCATTTTTTCCATTTTAACTTATATTTTCAAATGCTAACGAACCTGTAAATCTTTTGGTCCAATGATGAGGAAGTCTAGATAGCCTCAAGTTAATTGGCAGAATTGCCATTGAAAATTTGTGCAAGGCATTTGATTTGTCTTCCTTCTCGCGTTGTAATGTTCTTGAAATATTTCGAACCTTCTAGAGTGGATCCCCAATGGATATTGGCTACCCGGACATGTTTACTCCGCCAATATGGCCTGTGGAACAAATCAATGGGAACAGACAACAAAATCAACAGCTGCGGCATTTCGATGGACTTCATCAATCTGTCTGGGTTGGAGAAGATAACAACTCTAACTTCATTACTCCGGAGAACTCCCTTTTAAGATACGACACTTCAAGAAATAAAGGTAAGCCACAATCTGAATCTTTGATGATATTTTAGTTTCTTCCCCACCCCCAACCTTCCCAACTAATTTTTTTTTTGCTTTTTCTCTGTTAGTGAGCTGTTGTGTTGCTTAATCAATTCGAGGCAGTCTTTCTGATGTTCTACATCATGTTACCTTCATGGCTTCATCTGTGGAATGTATACCAGCTTGTTTGGCTAAGCTTAAAAGTTACTTTTCTAGAAAAAAAGTTTTTCTAGTAAATAAAATTTCTTTTAAAAATTCTGTTTGGCAAAATAGAAGCTTAAAAATAACTCTCTCTTTTTAAGCTTAGTCGAACATGCTATTGAAAAATAATTTAGACTGCGAGATGCTTGGTTGATCATATTATTTTACATTGCAGGTGCAGGTGCAGCTTCTCTGCACTCAAGTCGGTGAAGATGGAGTCCTGAACGGACTGCAAAATTGCTGGTAGCTAGCTTTGTATAGATCGGATATGTATATAGGTAGTTGGGGAAATGGAGTGGTGATGTAGACATTCTATATCTGCATCTGCTAGAGGAGGTGTAGTTCGTTATCTATAGAGATATGTCAAAACTAGCTTAGATATCTTGATGTGTAATGTATGAGGTGAATGCTATAAAAACTGTTTTCTACCAGTATCCAGTATATCGCTACACCTTGAAAAGATTCAATGTAGTTAGATCTTATTCTCTCTCTTTCTTCTGACTTGTTTATTGGGACTACATCATTTGTATAAACGAGATTTTTTCCACGTTTCAATTGTCTAAATTATCGTTATTTCTCTCGAATTGATCACACGTTGATCTTAGTTTTTATTTATTTATTTTTTTGTTACATGACTATGTGAATAGTTAATCATTTGACAACTCGGCATCCAATCGTTGTGGAGTGTGAAATATCTAATAATTATTCTATTTTACTTGTCTTTTACTCTTTTAAGTTCCACTTGTCAAAGTTCAAGTTTTAAATTATTCAACAGAAGCTGATGGATAAGATTAGGTGAATTTTTATTTCCTTTTTGTCTCTATCCTCGACTTTAATAAAATAACAAGTGTCTTTGCTCTGTTTTACTATAACCATCAACAGCAAATGTTACATACCGGAAATCGAGACTACCCTAAATAGCAACCGCGAGAATGTCGTAATTTATAATATTCAATCTTAAAAAGTTATATAAAAAATGAATTCTATTTTCAAAAAATTTAAGCCCCCGAATTAAAATTGAAAAATTACAGCATAATATGATTTATCGTCTATAAGAATTTAATGGTATTTGGATCAGTCAAAAGAAATTATTTCTCCCATCAAATTGATTCTGTGAGCGTTACTTTCTGCAGATTGTAATCTGATCCAATTTCAATAATTTCAACAAAATGGTATTCAAGATTTACATCCAATTACTTCTCCAATTAGTTCTCACCACCCTCCAATCCCACTACGCCACTTCACGCATCTCCACCCTCCAATCCAACCACCACAACCTCCGTCTCTCCTTCTCCGTCGTTGATTTCGGCGCCACCGGAAGTGGCAACCACTATGACACCATCCCTATCCAATCCGCCATCGATGCCTGCGCCTCCTTCTCCGCCCTCCATGGCTCCCACTGCCTTGTCACCTTCCCACCTGGCAACTACTTAACTGCAGCACTGTACTTGAAATCCAGGGTCTTTTTGAATATCGAAAAAAACGCCACCATATTGGGCGGCAGTAGATTGGAAGACTATCCTGAAAAACAAGAAAAGTGGTACGTGGTGGTGGCGGAGAATGCGGTGGACGTCGGGATAACTGGCGGCGGGGAGATTAATGGGCAGGGGTGGAAATTTGTGGAGAGATTTGATGAGAGGAAGAATGTGATGGTGAGTTGGAATAAGACTGGTGCGTGTTTGGGTGATGAGTGTAGACCCCGGCTGGTCGGATTCATTGGTTGTCGGAATGTCGAAATCTGGGACATCAAACTCCACGAACCAGCTTATTGGTGGTATGTCTACTTTTTCACTCTTCTCAGTCTTTGATTGTTCATGGGTTTGTTTCTAGTACTTCGGATCGGATAAGGCTTTTCCGTGGTCGATTTGCCCGAGATGGTGTCGCTCTTATCAACATAGCAAAACGTGCTATAACTACTAAGTCATCATTTCTTTAATTTATTACTCGAGTAGTGTTCGTCTTAATTTATTCTCAGTTGGCGCTAAGTCCACCTATTAAGATGTGTAAGATACTCGTACACTTCTTTCATAAAAACCTAAACGCAATATGGATTTAGCTCCCACGTTGGAGTGAACTTTCATTTTGCTTGTTTTTACTCTCGTAATTGGGAATCCCTAACAACTTGAACTTTGTCCACCTATATTTCTTGTGACCACTAGCATCAAAATATTAGAAAAAGTGCATGCCATGTCTATCTCTTATGGTTTATATAGCCTTTGATCTCTCCACTAAGCTAGCTCAAGCATGTCAAAGTAGTTAATCATAGAGATAGAACGAAGTCCTAATAATGGCCGAAGAATACTGCATTCTTTGTCGCTACAGATGTTGTTATGACTGTGGTGGCATTAACCGTTTTGATGAAATTATTGTTTGGAAGGGCAATATGATTTCCAAGATATAAACTAGTTTTTTGCTTTTCCGGTTCTATCATCCCAATTGCTAACCGGTTGTGCGATATCACAGCTTGCACATTGTTCGCTGTGAAAACACGTCAATTCATGACATTTCAATACATGGAGACTTTAACACGCCTAATAACGATGGTATGGATATTGAGGATTCAAATAATACGCTCATCACAAGATGCAAAATCGATACAGGAGATGATGCCATATGTCCAAAAACATCCACCAGTCCCCTCTATAATCTTACTGCAACCAACTGCTGGATAAGAACAAAGTCTTCAGCGATCAAACTTGGCAGCGCTAGTTGGTATTCATTCAAAGGTTTGGTGTTTGACAACATCACGATTGTGGAATCTCATCGAGGGCTTGGATTACAAATCCGAGATGGAGGTACACGGTTCTGTTTCACATTCTTCTGTAATCAGCTTCTTCTATTTTATTACTGGCTTAGGTTGTTTTTTGATAACCTGATGCCTGTTAGTGAATTCCTTTCGAATATGGTTGTTCATCTCAGTGCTTTACTTATGCCTTGGTTTAATCCTTATCCTGCATTAGAAGAATATTGATATCAAGATGCTGAGACCACTCGTGCCTTTTGGAAGCCTATTTTATGTAGAATATGAGCTCAGGACTATCGTTACCATTTCTTCCCAGCTTAAATATTCTCTCTTAAACTCCGTTGGAAGTCCGAGTATCTGAGTACATATGGTTTTATTACTAATGAAATTTACCAAAATTTGCTTTAGATGGTCTGTCTTATGGATAATTTGTGCCTTTTCAGGGAACGTTAGTGACATTACTTTCTCGAACATAAATATCAGCACGAGATATTATGATCCCTCGTGGTGGGGTAGAGCCGAGCCTATCTATGTGACTACTTGCCCAAGAGATGACAGTTCAAAAGCAGGCTCCATCTCTAATCTCCAATTTGTAAACATTACTGCAACTTCTGAAAACGGTATCTTCTTATCAGGATCCAAAGGCGGAATCCTTAGCAAACTGAAGTTCATAAACGTGAACCTGACTTACAAAAGGTGGACCAAATATGCAGATGGCCTCGTAGACTATAGGCCAGGTTGCCAGGGGCTCGTCAGTCATAGCACCGCGGGGTTCATGATGGAGCATATAGACGGTTTGGATATTGAAAATGTGAAGATGAGATGGTCTGAGGAGAAAACTGAGCAGTGGAATAATCCGTTGGATTTTCGACCATCAACAGTGAATAATATCTCTTTGCTAAATTTCTATTCAGGATTGTACAAACATGAGGATGGAGGCTGGAATGGAGACTCGAAAAATGTTCAATTGGCAGAATAAACCGAGTCAGATTGTCGCGTCTTTGAACTATTCTGCATTATTCAAAACTATTTTTCATCAGAGGAAAATTGCATTATGAGAAGGCTGCATTTTCATTTCAAGTTGTTCTGTTGATACAAATTGTATTCATGTCATAAAATCTTCATGACAAACGAAAAGAAGCATTTCTTTTCTGCAGAACTATGAAACACAAACCATGAATCCCAAGTTGGATTACCGATTCTTCAATGAAGTTTATTTTGTTATCCCTATTTGATCCCTAGATCTTAATTTACTGTTTGCATGTTTGATATGCTAAAATGAACGCTGATGGAAAAGATTGACGGAAAACAAGTAAACATCCCGTTTGACACACACTATACATCAAAGTTTGGATGTTTAGAATCTATCGACCAATGTTAACCGGTCTATTTATCCATATACCAAAGTAAAACAGGTAATCAGCCAGATGCGAACATAAAACTCCCAAACATTCAATAGAGGTGAACAATCCCCAAGCTATTGTCACAAATTTTGGTTCACGCGAACATCAAGATTCGTATGCCTTCCAACATGTTTGCAGATCCCATTTTTACAGGAAAGAAAACTACCTCTAAGAGACATTATACCACAGGGAAGAAGCCATGTACTTGGAGAAATCTACGTGGAGGGCTATTGGGGACAAGAAACAATTGAACAACTTCTTAACTGGTTTGTCACTAGCACGAGAGCTGATAGCACGGTGCCAAAATCTTCTTGTGAATTCGATAAAGGGTTTTGTTTTAAAGGCCCAATACAAAAAAAAAATCGGCATGCATGATCAAAATCAGCCTCCAGAGACTACATAAACATACATTGTTACACTATTTTTGTTCACCAATTGAGTTTTCCGTTTTCACAAAATACTTATTGCCTAGAGTAAAAATCCGCACGGAAATGCTAAGTCTGATATTCATTTGTATACGAGGGCATCACGTCCTGGCCCAATTCCAATGTAGTGAATGGGTACACCAACGAGTTCTTCTATCCTTTCGACATACTGACATGCAGCCTTTGGCAGTTCATAATACTTTCTGATGGAGGAAATATCGCACTGCCACCCAGGCATAACTTCATATTCCACCTAAACATGCAGAAGAAAGCAACACCACCAAGAGAACCTTATATAAGATGAGCAAATTCAGAACTCTAGGGAGAGAGAAAGAAGTTAGCAGACAGCACCTCCCAGAATTCCTGGTACAGAACTCAATATAAATCTATAATAATAATTATCTACTACTACCGACTACATCTCACATCCGTGACTGCCATTTGAGGGCATATGGGGTCTTGGGCGAATGAGAATCAGTAAAATTGTACATTTGAGGTGTTCTTTCTTATATGTTGGACATCCATACCTTCCACCCTTTTAACTTAAATTAGATTGCAACTCAAACCACAAAAAGGAGAAGGAGAGCCCTGAGAAAATCACGGGCCAAAAATACGAAATGACAAAATTAAAGCTTGCCTTGATTTGCTCCAAAGCACGAAGATCTGCAGGGAATGATTGGATTGATTTACCATCAATTTGTTTGTATGAAACACCCAACTGAATTTCTGGTAGCTCTGACAAGACATCAAGTTTGGTAAGGTTCAATGAGGAGAAGCCATTTATTTGACAGCAGTACTTCAGTGCAACTATATCAAGCCAGCCACAACGACGTGGACGACCGGTTGTTGTGCCAAACTCCTGTCCAGCAAACCTAAGTAGGTCACCACCTTTACCCAAACTTTCTGTTGGAAATGGACCAGAACCAACTCTTGTAGTATATGCTTTGACCTGCATTAGACATTGCCAATCGAGAACAAAAACTTTCAGTCTAAACAGTTCACTATATGAATTAATGGGACAAATGACACATGGTTTTACTACAACATCTGCAATCTGTTTCATCTCATTTGAATGCATTTCCGAGTAACACGTGTCAGAGCCAATCAAAATAGGATATTCAGGCAACAATTTTCACTAAAAAAACACTTCTGGTTTCATGTTAAAATGGAAGTATTGGTAAGATTCAAGCTTCAGCAGTCACAAAGGGAGGGATTAATTTCTAAGAAAAGAAAACAAAATAGAAAACCACTTACCACACCTACAAGATCACCAACAACTCTAGGAGCGATGCCAAGACCTGTGCATATTCCTCCGGCTGATGGATTAGAGGAAGTTACAAAGGGATAAGTTCCAAAGTCAACATCTAACATGGTTGCCTGACCACCTTCAACTAGTATCTTCTTTTTTCGAGAGAGAGCATCATTCATGAAATGCACAGTATCAGAAATATAGGGTTCCAACCTCTCAGCAAATCTCGTGTATCGTTCAACTTCTTGCCTGAGCATGTCAGGGCCATAGGTAAAACCTTGGAATCTTGAAGCTGCATCTGACAATAAAAGATCAAGCTTCTGGGGGAAAGTATCCATATGCCTCAAGTCACTTACTCTTATGCCATTCCGAATAACCTTGCTTGAATAGCACGGTCCAATGCCTCTTCTAGTAGTTCCGATGAAGGATTTAGCAAGCTCAGCTTCTCTAAGCTCATCAACTTCTTGATGAAAATCAAATAACAAGTGAGCGCGATCAGATACCAATATCCTTCCTTTGCAAGAGACACCATTAGATTCCAGGCCATCGATTTCTTTGAAGAATCCAGGCAGATGCACCACGACCCCATTACCAATTACACAGACAGTTTCGTCGTTGAGAATACCAGAAGGAACCAGGTGAAGCGCAAACTTTTTGCCTTCTGAGTTATAAATAGTGTGCCCAGCATTAGATCCACCCTGCCATCAAATAATTTTGAAGGCTCCAAAATAAACCAAGGAAAAGAATATGGAAAAGCAGAAATTCGAGACAATTTGCTGTGTCAATAACCACAATATTGAGTGGCTTGTTCACAAGCTCTATCTACTGATGCAATTAGGGAAACTATTTCAAGAGGATGGAAAATCAAGTGCCCACTAGACTAATTCCAGATATTAACGCTCTCTCTCATAATCATATGAATGGAGAAAACAAAATTACTCCTTCAGTTTGTATTTAAAATAGCAGAAATGAAATTTTATTTTAAAAAATATTGGCATATAACAATAAAAGATTACAGCCTCATGTTTCATTTCTCATAAGATAGGACATTGGGTATAATTAAATATACTAACAGCGCAATTCACACTTCCTTCTCTATAACAAAAGCTTCAACAGGTTGAAGAAAGCATATTTCTGGGGAAGCATTTTTGTAGAATATTATTCAATTTAGTTCTAATAGAGGTAAAGTTCGACCTGTCCTCACTTAAACCATTATCAACAACGAATTTCAGAAAGTAAATAAGTAACTTCATGTTACTAATGACTTAGAAATCATCATGTAATTGAAAGTAAAACATTCCAATGTTCACGTGTGTATGTGTACCTGACACCGAGCGACAATGTCGAAGTGCTTTGCGAGTATGTCTACAAGCTTTCCTTTGCCTTCATCACCCCACTGGCAACCCAGCACTCCAGAGACCTGACTCAGTGACTCGATTCGATTCAGTTCCGAGTCGGACTGGTTTACTCGAGAAGCAGCTTTCGCATACGCGCAAACAACATCGAATCTCTTGAAATCAATACAATTCCTCTGCAACTGCGGCTGGTTGTGGGGGAAAACGTGAGGATGGGATTGAGACCGGGCGAGATTGTGGGGTCCAACGAAGATGGCGTGGGAATCGTATCTGACAGATGAGAAGTTCATAGCTATGGTGCTGGTATTTCAAAGAATGATTAATGCTGTGTTCAGCCTTTGTACACAATTTTGTACACATGCCACTCACATGGAGCGGGACTACGTAAAAAGGTTGTAAATGTTATTTTAAAGGATATGTCACGTGATGAGGTGTGTAGTGATAAGAATTTTGCTTTTGGTACCTGGAGTGTAAAACACTCCGGGTTATGCGGTGAGGGGCCCACCATGGACCCAGCGTAAAATATAATAATTCTGCCCCCCTCCCCCTATTGTGAGGGGGGCAGTGGGATCAAGTACGCGGGCGTGTAAACACCCGGGTACCCATAGCAAAACTCATAGTGATAAAGATGAAAGTTTTTTTTTTAATTAATTCTTACTCATCTCCAATAACTGTAATTATTTATAATTAGAACTTATATTATTAATATTTAAAAAACATTATCATCTGATTTTGTTTAAACAAACCATAAACAAACACATGATCTGCCTCCCGTGTAATCTCCACTTATTTTTTGGAAAATGCTATTTGTACATCAAGGGATTCATTCGGGTGTCCATAATGGACACCCGGCGGCCCCCTATTGGAGGGAGTGCCAGCCCACCCGGATGGATCCCTTGATGTACCACAAGCGGAACCGTTATTTTTTATGTATTTTTTGTCCTTTCTTTTCGAACCGGCCGGCCATCGAGTGTAATTCTTTAAAATATTGTGTACTCTCTTTCTACATTTATAAAACGGGACTTGCTCTCTTGCTCTCTATATCTATGGAAATAGACCCCCTCTCTCTTCTTTCTATCGATTTTCTTTCTCTCCGTGAATATCACAATTCGACAAATCAATTAGGAGCCACTGTGCACAGTCCGATGGAATCGATGCTTGTCGCTGGGTGCAACGTCAATCGCTAAGGCATGGAAAGGGTTACACTAATTCGAAAAGCCATTCGATCAATCCAATGGTTGAGATTCATCCAACGGAATATAGAGTTTTCACTGTGTTAGCACTCATTTTTATCTTTTCTTTATTTGTTTTTGGAAATTCCAAAAGTAGAAGCGGCAAAGAAGTGTGAGGGTGTTGTATTTCTTTATTAAGGTGAGTTATATGATCTCTAAGGGTCCGTTTGATAAAAAAATATGGAAAATAGATGGAAAGAAAATGAATTTTAGGGAAAATATTTGCCCAAAACTTGTTTTTCAGGGAATTGTTAATTAAGTGTATTTGATTAATATAATTTTTCACCCAGAAAATTTTAAAATTTTGGATCTTTTTGTTCACGTTTGATTTTATTTTATATGAAAATTGTTCATTAAAGTGATTTTTTTTTTTTTACAATTGGTTATGAAATTAATTTCTATTGTAAAAAAAGAAAAAAAAAAAACAATCTAGTTTCCTTCCCCGCCTAGAAATATGTGCATGAGGGAAAACTTTTTCCACCCAAGGATGGAAAAAGTTGGACCATCAAACACCCTTAAACTTGAATTTCATTTTCCATGGAAAAAGGGTTACCAAACACACCCTTAGGGTTATTNATTGTTCATTAAAGTGAATTTTTTATTTATTTATTTATTTTATAATTGGTTATGAAATTTGTTACCATTGCCAAAAAGGAAAAAAAAAAAAAAGTTTGCTCGAAAACTATTTTTTCAACAAAGTTTAGCGTTAGTTTGACTTTGTTTTACGTGAAAATTGTCTATTAAAGTGATTTTTTTTTTAACAATTGGTTATGAAATTTATTTCCATTGCCAAAAAAAATAAAAATAAAAATTGGCCAGAAGCTAATTCCTTGAAAATAGGGAAAAGGCG
>CAIGRQ010278905.1:0-16648 GCA_903798375.1 Fraxinus sp. D2006-0159
GTTCGCGACTTGAGGATACTGCCTCGCATATTGTTTGCGTCCGTTGCTTGAGTCCCCTCCTGAGGCCGTCCCCCCGATGATAACGTTGATGGTACCTGTAGTTGGTTGCTGGTCTCCTCCACCCGTCGGGGGTCCCCTCTGGTTCTGGTTACCCTGCTGACGTTTGTCCAGACTAACATGCGTTCCTAGAAAGCCTCTCCTGATAAGAGACTCAATCTCCCGCTTCAAGGCTATGCACCCTTCTGTAGTGTGCCTGTGGTCTTTATGAAATTCAAGTACTTGCTCTTGTCTCGGGCTTCGGGTGGAGAATGAAGCTTCGGGGGCCACCTCAACTCTTTGAGATCCTTGATCTCCATCAAGATGTTTGACCTCGTGGTGTTCAACTGGGTGAAAGACGTTGGGGAAGTTTCTGACCTTGATTTGTTCCGAGGAAAATCCATACGTTGATTGGACTTATGGGGTCACTTCAGGTCGGTCTTTTTTGTTGGTTGGACATCTCTCCTTGGGTATATTGTTTCCTCCATGTTGATGTACTTCTCCGCCCTGGTGAGAAGGTTGGTTATGGCCTAAGTCGGGAATCATGAGTCTCTCTTTATTAAACCTAGTCATGAAGTTTCGAAGAGTCTCGGTTGGTCCCTGACGCATCTGCATGAGTGATGCAGCAGTCTTCCTGATGCGTTTGCTACTTGCGAAGAACGCAGAGAACCTGTCAGCTAGGCCCGCAAAATAAGATATAGAATTAGGCTCTAGTGTGGAAAACCAATCCCGGGCTGCGTTAGTTAACGTTTGAGGGAAGGCTTTGCACATTACAGCGTCTGGTGCCACTTGGAGGTTCATAATGTCGGTGTATATGTTAAGGTGGTTGATGGGGTCAGTGGTCCCATCATACTCTTTTACCCGAGGATACTTGAAACGATCTGGTAGAGGGTACGACAATACTTCAGGGGTGAACGGGGTGTTCGGGGTAAATCCTGTTGTTGATTGGGATTTTTGAAGCATCCCTGCCGTGATCCCTTCTTGAATGATCTTCGCTAGGTCAGCTGGATTTAGGGCCGTTGGTCCTAGACCAATCGACGGTTGAGGTTGTCCCGATGCTCCAGCTTCAACGTTGCTAGGGGTCGGGACCATATTGTCTGCGATGTTGCCACTTAACGGAGAAGGTATCGTAGGGGGACCTCTCTCCTGCAGCAGCTGAGCCAGTAGAGCCACCTGCTGGCGGAGCTCCTCGAACGCGACCGGGGCTACGGTTGTTAAGGGTTGCGGCGGTGCCCCGGATGTAACCTCCTGGGGGACCGGGATGTCCGTGGCGTGAGGTTGGTTGGGTGCGGATGAGCCTACTGGAAGATGTCCTGAGCGTGTGTTCACCATGGCTTCTGGTAGCGTTTCCCACAGACAGCGCCAAATGATGCTACCAAAAATCGTACCTGGGCCAACCCGATCCGATTGAGAAAACTCCTGCTGGATCTGATCTTTAGTATCTGAAACAAAGGCGTCGAGGTGTGTCCTCGTCGCCCCTCCGATGCTTAAGTTAGTTAACTACTCAAAGGAACTTTATGCTGAATGCTATTGAAAAAACGTACCTGAATAATGAAGCAGGGTTGTCTATTTATAGAGGGTGCTGATGGAATCCTAGTGGGACTAGTCTTCCCATAGTTAATTCTAGTTATATTAGGAGTGCACAATCTGGGTCCTATTAGGAGTGTATAATCCGAGTCCTATTAGGAGTTTGTGATGAGTAGGGAGACCGTAGGTCAGAGGGGACAGTTTTGGGCGAGAGGAGCTTGTGAAGGTCGAGGGGAAATGGGCAGAGGTCCTGGGACAATCGTAGCTATGGGCCCGGACCTCGACCCCTATGAAAATGTGATGGGCCCAAGTGAGTTAGCTCGAGGTCCGTTATCATCGAGCTCGGGTTCTTAGGCCAGGCCCGTAACCTCGAGGTCGGGTATTAGACACATCAGATTGGATTGAGAAACACGTAAAATGTAGATTTGACGTTTGAATTCCAATTTGGGTCCATACGAGTTTTTTTTTGGAAAGAGAACGACAAGTCAGATTGAACACACAACTTTGTTGTGATATATGATGAATTTAACCATTCGAGTTCGTTTAGGACTCGAGAATTGCTTTTCAAGTTTGAGTGCTATATTTGTCATTTGGTTTATTTCGAATTCTTTTCAATTTTAATTCTTTTAAATTAGGTTTTTATGTAAACCCTTGTAAATAAAGAATAATTTTTTTTTTTAATGTATCTTACATTGATAAAATTTTGTGAGTTTATTTCTTCATAATTTGATGAATTCCAAAAATTGTGTTTTTAAGGATTTCAGTTAAATTCCATATCTTACATTGTCTTTTATTTATTATATATCTTATATTCTCCATAATTAATATTTATTTCAAATCTTGTAAAATATAATTAATATTATTTTTGTGCATATCATAGTGCATAAAATTTATTTCTTACATTATACGCTTTGTGTGATGATACATTTTAGCACGTGACAGTTCATACTTAAAATGATAAATAATAACTTAAAAAAAAAAATCTTTAAGTTATATAAATTAATGTAATATTGTATCGATATAAATTGCGATATATTTGGTTTTCCGTAAATTAGTACAGATTTCCTGTTGAATGTATTATTTTTTATATAAACTCAAAATTTGAATTTATTCTAAGCAGTGCACAAAAGCCATATTTGGTCAATAGTTACATTTTGACCTTAACCAAATAACACACTTTCACATTAATTACTTCTCAATTACACACTTTTACGATCAGATCTACTACTGTTCGTCAAACACAACCATCTTCTCAATGATTTCCGCCACCAAATCCTTCAAAACAGCCTTCATTAACTCGTACTTTCAACTAGTGTTTTGACTAAAAGTTGTAAGATTTATGCATTATGTACAAGTGAATAGTAATATTGTCTAACAATGAGGTTAACATATTAGTTACAAATGAATGATAGTTGTTTGACATTTACATTTATCAACCAAGATAATCTTTATCGCGTCTTTGTCGTAAATAAGAGAAAATCACGATCTTATTTATTTCGCTACAAGATAACAATTTAATAACTGCTAATTATTATCTTAATTCATTAGGTATAGGTGAAAAATATATGTAATTGTAAATATTAAGTTCTAATTTTAATATTTCTTTCAATTCTTTATAAAATAGTAATTTTCTAACAATGAGATGAACGTGTTAGGTATGAGTATATCGGTCAATTGTGATAATTTTTTATCTCATATTCGCTGGAAGTAAAAGAAAAAATTATCATCTCATTCGCTACCGAATAACTGTATGTGCAAGTGAAAATGATATTATAAAACATAATAAATTCTTTATAAATAGTAATTGTGTGACAGTAAGGTGAACACATTATGTACAAGTGAATAATAGTTGTCTAATGTCTATAACTATTAACTGTGATAATCTCTATCTCATCTTGGCCGTAGATAAGAGAAAACTATTGTCTTATTAATTTCGCCATAGGATGACAATAAGTGATAATTAATGTGTGAATGCGTTGGGTGCAAGCGAAAAATAATGTAATTATGAATATTGATTTTTAACCTCATTTTTTTTTATAAAATAGTAACAATCTAAAATTAAGGTGAACGCGTTAGGTACAAGTGAATAATAATTGTCGGATACCAATAGCTGTCAACTATGATAATTTTAACTCATTTTTGTTGTAAATAAGAAAAAATCTTCGTCTTATTTTTGTAAGTTTGGGTGTCTAATTTCAATTGATTTTTATTTAAATTGTATATGAAAATTTTTATTCCATTTTTACAATTTTTTTTTTTTTACTTGTATCTAATGTTAACCGGTTCCAAGAGGGTTTCAACTTTCAACCTTTTAATTTCTAACGTTTTAAGGCATTTAAAAAGGGGGAAAAAAAAGAGAGGGAGAGAGAAGGAAAAAAAAAAAAGGACGACTTCCGACCCGGCTCAAAGGGATGTTTCGAGCCGTTTTTTAAAGTAAAGTAAAGTAAAATTCATTGAAAGATTTGACAAAATTCACATCACAATTCACATCCATCTCTCTCGATTGACGTCCAGAGTTTCTCCCCCACCTCAGCTCTTTACCCGTGCTTTACAGGTATATAAATCTATTCCTGTGTTCCGTACCTACGTAACAGCAACAGTAAAACAAATAAAAAACTATTCGGAAAGGAGCGGTGGCAATGAAGCCCGAATTGGGTTTCGGAAAGGAGTTCCCGACACAATTAGAAGAATCCGGACCCGATTTCAAATCCGAAGATACGGATTCTCAATTGCTGAATGAAGCCCGGCCCGAATCTAATGGGTCGGATGTAATGGATAGTTGCTATGTGCCTAGGTTTAGGCCTTGTGAGCCTAAGGGATTTGTTGTTTATAGGAGGATTAAGAGGTTGAAGACTGATGGAAGTGAGAATGAGGGAAGCATTGGGGCTTCTGTTGAACTCCAGAGCTGTTTGGGAACTCGGTCAAAAGATGGTGAAGCTGAAAATTTCAGTGAGGGAGTTCTGGTTCCGGGCCAGAAGGAGGGCAGTTTGGATGGTGGCGAGGCGGTAAATGCTGGTAGACTGGAGGGTGTTTTAGGACTTTCTGGCGTTAAAGGGGGCGACAACAAAATGACTGAAATTGAAGTGAAAGGTGATCCCTCTTTGGTATTAGTGAAAAGTGACGCTTCAAGAACAAGAAGGTTCAAGCGATCGGCCGTGAAAATTAAATCTGATAATTCGGTAATTGAAAATGGAGGTTCGGGAGAATTAAGGGATACAGTGGTTTTGGAAGCCGGGAGGTTGGAGAATGGGGATGTGAGCGCACTAGGGACTCCAACGTGGACAACAGAAATGAAGACGCCAAAGAAAGTCCCGATAAAAGCCCTGCCGACAACAGTCAGGGAGCTTTTTGAGACGCGGTTGCTGGAAGGGTATCCAGTTCTGTACAATGGTGGCAAGAGGGTACTTAAGTGACTATATCATGCTCATTTATTCCTTAGTAGATATGTTTTTTAAGGCATGTCTAGATGTGTTGTATGGATGTATCATTTTTATTCTATGCATTTTACATCATGTCTAGATGTGTTGTACGGATGCATGCCTTTTTATTGTCTCATCACTATTATTTGATGGTAGGATTTCATATAGGTAATTGCGAACAGAGTAACGTGTATTTGTGTGTGCCTGTGGGGAGAGAGGGGAGTTGGCAAGAAAGAGGATATTTTGATCCCAAGAAGTACATTCTAGATGTGTTGAATTGTAGATATGTTTTTTGCTTAACAGCATGTCTTATGTTTTCAACGGATGGTCACAACATTGTTGTTGGATGATAGGACAATGTGAACTGAGTAGCGTGTATTTGTGCGTGCCTGTGGGGAGAGAGAGTTGACAAGAAAGAGATCATTGTGATCCCAAGAGAGAGAAGTTCATTCTATGATATACCTCAGAAACTCTTTGTCCCCATATTAATATCTTGAACTATGAGGACTTGAATGCTAATACTACAGGGAAAATGGTCCTATTTGAAGAAACATGGAAGATGAACATCATCATTTTCGTATAGATCATGGAAGCATGGCCATGAGCCCATGACTGTAAACTTCCATGCGCTTCTGTGAACTTGTAGGAGAGTGAATGAATGGGATTTCGAGTTGTAAATTGAACATTACACCTATAGTATATTATTATGCTAGCTATTGATTAACGAAAATGTGACTGATGATCGAATCCCAGCTCCGAACCCAATTCGGTGAATCTAATCACTAATTTATCTTTGTCCGTCTTATGCTTAAGTCTCACCATATACTATCTTCTTTATAGGGATTTCAACTACGGGGAACCATAAAAGAATCTGGAATTTTGTGTTCCTGCAGTTTGTGCAAGGGGTCCAGAGTGAGTTCACAATCTTTTTATTTCTCTTCGGTCAACTGTCAGTGATTAGCTACTAATCAGTTTTGATGTTTCATTCATTTAATATATGATTTCCAACTTTCTTTCATGTCCAAATATTTAGGTAATTCCGCCTTTCAAATTCGAGATACATGCTTGTAAATCATACAGACGTGCATCACAGTATATTTGCTTAGAGAATGGGAAAAGCCTCCTTGATGTGGTAAAGGAATGCAGGAAAGCTTCTTTAAAGACGTTAGAAGAAACGATTAAGAACTTTATTGGTCCATTGCCAGTGAAGGAATCTATTGTTTGTCGGAACTGCTCACGTGAGCTTGTTTTTATTATCTTTAACCTTAACATGTTTCAATGCAACCATATTAAAACATGGCTTCAATTTCTAGGTTCGTTTCTTGCGATATCACCTGGAAAGGTTGACCAACTTTGTGATTCGTGCACCTGTATCACACCATCAAAAGTTGATGCAACATGTGCTGAATCTAGGTATCCTTTAAGAGTAATTCTAGTGACACGTCACTTGTCTACTTCTCAAGCTCTTGTTTCGTAAATGACTTTATCAGATTGCTGATTTTCTTTGACATGTTTAGATTATTTTACAATGTTAAGAGAAGTTTGATGCAAGATATGAGGGTTTGAGTAAATTTTGATTATGACACAAATGGTTCTTATGCGTGCAACATTAATGCTAACTGGATATATTCCGAGATGTGCTCCAGATAGTAGTGAAATAAGAGTGAGGGCTAAATATTCGATGTGCTTGGGGAGAATCAGGGGCCTGGAAATATGAACCTTTACTTTAAATTTGATATATTTTATTGTATTTAGAATCTGCGATAAAAATTTTCTACTCACTAGTCATTTAATGTTGCCAATTTTGAGAACTTGACAAGGACCTACCTTTGACCAAAATAATGCTGTATCATAATGTGCTGAATCTCTGTCATATGCTTGCCTGTGCTACTTAATTTTTTGGTTTGGGGTACTGCCATAAAAATAGAGCACTGACTCAGTGTTTTCAACATAAAGGCTGTTTATATATTCTAATTATGTTATCCAGTATTATGAACTTATAGGTTGTATATAAATTATAATTATGTTCTTCTGAATTTTCTTCCTCTCGTTTTCATAATATTTTTTCCCGTGCTGGTTACTGCTATAATTATTTGATTTGGGTTCTTTCAGGCCTTTGGAGCCATTTCCAGGCTTAACATTGCCCAAAACTGGTGAAATGCCTAATATTCCACAGGTGAAAGGTCATCGAGGAAGAAAGAAAAGAAAGTTAATATCTTGTTTGCTTTACTATTTTGATACTCTTTGTTCAATTCTTCCACCTGGAAGAGATACCAAAGATATTGAAATTTTGTTGCTTTCCTTTTGTTAGGCATTTGGAATTGAAATTGAATGGAACGTCACCTGGACGATCTTCAATGCGCATTTCATCAAGAAACAAGAGTCGGTGGACGAAAACAGAGAAGTGTGTGATTCTGCTCAACTTCCGTTTATTTAACTCATGATTTTCTCTCTCTCTTTATTCACCACTAAACATTGAAGTAAATTTAACTCTAGAATCTCTCTGTTCTCTTACATGTTTAGTTTCTCTTCTCTAATATGTTTATTTGTGCGATAATAAGGTCGCCGAGATCAGCCACCGGAAGTTCTTTGTTGAATTTATCGAAATCGACTTCCGTTCTGAACGCAAGTGGTATTGGTTCCTTGCAGAGCTCCATGAAACATAAGTCTCGGAAAAGAATCTTGAAGAAGTTGGTCGATATATCTGTGATGAATTTCCATTTGAGCACTCCCAACACAATATCATAATTTTCATTACATATTTCATTTCTGTGTTTTAGGTCATCAAATTTCCCTCCAGTTTCAAAGTCCTTGGAAAGTTCATCTTCATCTCTCTCTGCACAAAAAAGTTCATGGAAGATAACAAAAAAGTTTGTTCAATCTACGCTGTTGCTTTCTTTGTCATAAATTAACTTGCAGATAATGTTCACAATTTTTACTTTAGATTATGAGAAAATGATATTGGTCTTATGATGCCATTATTCACAGAGATCAGTCAATGCACAAAATTGTTTTCGAGGAAGGTGGATTGCCTGATGGAACTGAAGTAGCTTATTATTCTCATGGAAAGGTGGTCCAGACTAATGCTACTGGAACTATCTTCGATTTTTCAATTTCAATAACTTAATTAACCGCTTTTCCATTTACAGAAATTACGTGATGGTTATAAAATGGGGTCAGGAATACTCTGTCGTTGCTGCAATATTCTGGTAACATAATTTACTGGTTAAGTTTGGACTTCCTGAATGTTTTAGCTGATGTGCCGATCCTATTAATTATGCAGATAAGTCCATCTCAGTTTGAATCTCATGCTGGTTGGGCATCTCGCAAAAAGCCGTTAGTCTTCTTTCTCCACTCCTCTTCTTCCACTTGAAGGTTTGGAAATATGTGACTTTTTTTATTATCTAAAGTAATGTTTCCTGTTTTATTTTCTGCAGCTATATGTACATCTACACATCCAATGGGGTGTCTCTCCATGAATTTGCCATATCTCTGTTGAAAGGTCGCATGTATTCTGCTAAAGACAGTGATGACTTGTGCATCATTTGTGCAGATGGTGGGAAACTTGTGCTTTGTGATGGATGTCCAAGGGCCTTTCACAAAGGTGAACTATTGATTTTTTCATTGATTGATGCAGATATATTATGTTCTTCCTCTATCAAATACCTTCTGCGCTATCTTAAAAGTGAAAGCTTGTTCAGGAGTAGTTTTTACCTCCAAGAATGCACGTGGGGGAATAGCCAAATTGCGAGAGAATCCACTTCAGTTGGATCCGTCTTGTCTCGATCACGTGCCCAACAGTTCCAACTCTTAGTTGCTTTGAACCTTATTTTTTTATCTTTTGGAGATTCGTTCAGATTCTCCCTTATCTTCTCTAATTTCTCCTTTTTGTTTTGGGTGGGGGGATTATACACATACCAACATACATCTTAGGAGATGAGGGAGCAGTAGTATTTGTAAGAAGAATCTAAACCACTGTTAGAGGGAAATCTGCATCCTGCTTTCATCTGTTAGATGAAAACACTGAATTGAGAAGTTGAAGTACACCTTTTCCCTTTCGGCGCATGAGAGAGAGGTGGTTTGGATGCCTACATTGGATCTATGCACAATTATATATGTAAAGAAATATGTATTTATATGTAGATACCGTGCCTGTGTATGTTTATCTTTCTATATGAATGTATTTACATTTGGGGACCGTTCAACCTGCCAATAGATTTGACAAGTCATCATAGCCCGTAATTTTAAAATGATCTAATGGTATATATTATTATTATTATTATTTTTATTTTTTTTAAACAATAAAACTAATCATCTTCTCCACCCCCCCCATCGCCACTGTCGCCCCGAATTTGCAGATTCAAGAGGGATGTTCTCCCCAGTTTTATCGAATTCACCGATTTGGGGGGTGAACACGGGGGAAATTCCCCCTGATTAAGGCTAGGGTGTGGTGGATGTGGTGGCGAGGTGGTGGTGGGGTGAAGAAGATAGATAGTCCCAGTTTGGTTCAACTAAAAAGTTAGATTAAAATCTAAGTCAAATTCAACAATTAATTTTAACCACATATTTTATAGAACCCACAACTTTTCAGCTACACATTCCATAAATTTTTATTAAAATCTACTAAAAATCCGATTTTTTTTTCTAAACCAAACAGGGGCTTAGTTTTTTTATTATTTTGTTTCGTTAAAATTAGATATACACTGCTAGATTAGTTTAATTTAAAGGCTGTCATGATTTGTCAAATGCATTTGTGTATGATTAGTGAGGTCATTATGTGGGCGTGCATCTTTTTCCTTACACTTTAGGTATATTTTGGAAGAAGGCTAGTTTTATCCTTGTCTTCCTTCTAAACTGCCACTATTGCCAGTATTGTCAATGGCAGGTTAACTTAATGAAATGTTTTAACTGGAGTTCTCTTCTGTAGATTTTGATTTAAAGGCTGGATTTATCCTTGTCCTTCTCCAATATATGTTAATGATAGTTAACTTAATGAATTGTTATAACTGGAGTTCTCATCTATAAAATTTTTGATTTAAAATCAGGAGCCCATTTCTTTTATCTCATTTCCTCTCGAGGAATCTTTTCTTGAAATGGTTCTGCTGCACCTTCAATTGCTATACTTTTGTTTCTATCATTTTCTAACTTGATTGCTCGTTGAGTTCATTCAGAGCTATGTGCAAGAATATAAGCCTGAAAAAGATCAAACTTGGCCATTTTTCTATGTGGTTAATTTAAATAATGTCTCCAGCTCAAAACGGAATGACAGTTGAAGCCCTAATAGCATGTATGATTTGCATCTGGAAACTTCTTCCTATCATGAACCTTGCCTATTAGGGATACAAAAAGTTATAGTCTGAGTGAGCTGCTCAGTTTAACAGTATTCTCATCTTGCCATGCAGAATGTGCATCCTTGTCAAGTATCCCCCCAGGAAAATGGTACTGCACATATTGCCGAAACATGTTTCAGAGGGAGAGATTTGTTGAGCATAATGCTAATGCAATTGCAGCTGGTAGAATGTCAGGTGTAGATCCAATCAAGCAGATAACAAATCGTTGCATTCGTATTGTCAAGAATCCTGGAGAATTGAAAGTTATTGCATGTGTAATCTGCCGGTAATGAACAAGTATAATAAACATCTTTGACATCAGATGTTCACTATCATATTCATTCTGAATATCCTAACTTATTATGTTTGCAGAGGCTATGATTATGGCAAATCTGGTTTTAGTCCCAGCACGGTTATATTTTGCGATCAGGTATTCTTCTAGCTTTTAACTTAAGCTTTTCCTCATTAATTTTGTGATTTGAATGGATTACCGTACTTCAATTATCTCTTCATTCTTCCCAGTGTGAGAAAGAATATCACGTGGGCTGTCTGAAAAACCGCAAGATAGCAGATCTAAAGGTGTGCATATAAGCTATAGTAGGACTAGTTTGTTCATACTCTTTGCATATATGATCTATTATCTGTGTCGATAATTCTTAGATCTCTCTTTCTGAAAATAAATTTGATGCACTTGTAAAAAACAGGAAATTCCTAAAGGAAAATGGTTCTGTTCTGTGGATTGCAAGAGGATCTATGCTGCATTGCAAAATTTGGTGAGTTCTGGGGCTGAAAAGCTCGCAGACTCTTCTTTAGGTGATATAAGGAAGAAGCACAAGGAAAATGATTTGGATTCTGATTCGGATCTTGATGTGAGCTGGAGGCTTTTGAGTGCGAAAGTTTCATCTCGTGAAACTAGAGTGTTACTCTCACAGGCTGTAGCTATATTTCATGTAAGCATTCTTGGACCATGTTTTGTTGTTCATTTTTTTAATCAGTTCCCTTCTGTTAGAAAAAATATGATGTGCCTGTGGTTCACTTGTTGCACAATTAGAATTAGGGAGTAAGGGTTTGATGATTCTTTTAACTTCTAACCAGATGGCAGCTTAGAGCTTGACTATAACACAAGCATGTTTGAATCTATTTGTGTTATGCATGGTTCTTGATACAAATATGTTTTCCTCCTAAGTCCTTCCCCATGGGTCCTTCAATACCGTATTCTTAGCATCCAACGTACTGTATTTTCATATTCAGTTCTTTTCTGTATTATGCTCAAGTGATTTTTCTGTTAAAAACAATGAAAGAAACCTAGATGCCTAAAACCCAGATTTCTCCTGTCTCAGAGAACACTTGGCTTGAAATCTGGTGGAAACCACTGTTTTTGTTCAGAGGCTGTATCTTCGTGTAATAAAAAAGTAAACTGGTAATATACTAAAGATTTGAGGTTGAGTTCTATTGTCTATGCATTATTCCGGTCAAAGCTGGGTGAATTTTTGGTTTAGACCTAGTTGGGCTTTAAGTTATCATATTCAGTCAATGGGTGTTTCAGGCTGGATAACAGGCAGAAACAAAATTGAAAAAGGAAAATGTCATGGAAATGGGTCTATTCATAAACTTTATGATTTTCTCTTATTGGAAGTATGATGCTTTTTCTATCCCTTGTTCAAGTCTATCATAACGTGATATTGTTTGCCTTATTTCTACCCGTATAATGTGATTTTGTGGTCTTATCTAAATGGAACTTCCTTTATTTGGCTTCAAACTGTCTATAAGAGAAGCTGACAATACAGAAATTGTTTATTTACTTTCAGGAATGTTTTGATCCTATAGTCGATACAGAGACTGGACGGGACTTCATTCCATCTATGGTTTATGGGTAAGCATAACTTCTTTTGCACTTTGTTAGTCGTCATTATTTTCTTGAATGTGGATATATTGTCTAATAAAATCCCCCCCCTGGCGCGAGCAGAAGGAATGTAAGAGGCCAAGACTTCAGTGGAATGTACTGTGCAGTATTGACGGTTAAGTAAGAACCAGGTTTCCCAATCATGGTAGCTCTCAATTCTTGATTATATTATTATTTTCGTTTTACAATTCCTTTATTATTCTTGCAGCTCAACAGTTGTATCAGCAGGGATCATTCGGATTTTCGGACAAGATATAGCAGAACTCCCATTAGCTGCTACTCGTATGGGTAATCAACGCAAGGTTGGTTGGATATACTGTTCGGCATTTAATTGATCCTAGTTTGTTTTACCGTAACCCTAGCCTCCTCTTTTTCAAATTTGTATTTTTCCTTGACACGTTTTTTTCCTTGCTGCAAATGAATATAATTGTAGGCCATACTGATTTTCATTTCTTGCTGTTTGGCTGATGGAATATATAATTGTATTAGCTTTTAGAGTGACTACTAGGTATTTACATTCAAATATTGACAAGGACTTGAAGAGGAGGCGATGCATAGAATTAAAGCGTGACGGGAAGATCCCTACAAGGTTAAATTTCAGTTCTTTGGAACAATTATTCAGGCTGAGGATGTTAACATGATTTGTGGTCATGCTAGATTGAATAGGAGGAGGAAGTAAGAATATATGTCAACGAGGAACAAGTGGACGTGGCATTGATTGAGCACAAATTGAGGGAAGGACGACTTTGTTGGTACGTGTCTAGTATAAACCCAAAGAAGTTCCCTTTACAAGAATGACGTGACCAGCAGAAAATGTTAGGCAGAGGGATGTAGACAAAAAACATGTCGATCAAGAAGTATCTAGTTGCATTTGATCTTATAGTGGAAGTAGCAATAAACTGAACAAATTGGAGAAAACAATTTCGGTACTCACTCCCTGTTTATTGGGAATAAAGCTTGGTTGTTGTATTAGGCTATTAGCTTTTTTGAGGATCCTGATTTTTACCTAAAAATCAAACCCGTGTCTTAGTGTAAAACTTAGCCTAGGGTGATATAATCGCTACTCTACTGAATCATCTATGTACCGACTGTTTATGACTCGTCTCAAGGATAATGCACTGCCATCCCTTCCGCATTTTCTGAAAACGTACGAAACAAAAACAGTGAAAACTTGAAGTTCCAAAAAGGTACAACCATACAAGAAAATGTCGTTTGAAGTTTTAACCAAGTCATTTTAAGCCCATTTATATTTTTCCCAATAACTAGGAAATATCCAAATATTTATGTGATACTGAATTTTTTACAATATTCTGATGAAGGTTCACTCTTGGTTTCCCAAAGTGCACCCCTTGGGAAAATCAAAGGGCTTCACATAAGCTTGACAATTGGTGGTGTTTGCTGGTGTGTTTCTTTTTTCTTTTAATTGGCATTGAGGGTTTCCTAAGTTTGTTCCATGATAACCCAGTACGATGACTATCCTGTAACTGCTTTTGGCATCAGCGGTTTGATAGCTCTAGAATTTTGCCCATGGTTGCTGATTCTGCATGATGTATTATCCATTTGACTTCTCTCTTTACCCCTTTGCATATGTTCCTAAATGGGTGCGCACCTCCAGATGGGCGGGCCACCTGCTCCCTGGAAAAAAAGGTCTTGGATTTTCTGCAAGCATTTTTGGACTTGCTGCTATAATCAATCACCCCCTTCCTCCATTTCAGGAAAAATGAGATAGATTGTGCAATTTGTAGTTCCAAGATGGAAACTATGTACAAAAACATGCATGAAATAGCAGTCCATTTAGGCTAATTATTTTTTTTCCAAATACTACAGAAGTCCGTCCAAAATTCATAGAAAGCTGAATTTCCTACCTGCTCTAGTAAGAATGTATGCTTTTCTTGAAAGGTTCTTCTCCTCCCAACATACACCTTGAAGTTGTTTGTGCTTCTGTGAGTGCATGCTCCTTTTTCCTGTTTCTTCTCTCTTTCTTTGTTTTGTTAAGGCAGGGGTGCACTTTAATATTGTGGCCTTCCTATGTAACAACCAATGTAATGACGATGCTGTAACTGATTTTCCAACGATCACATCCAATAAAGCACTTCTTCCATCCCATATGATATCGATGTTCCTCTTTTTACATTTATATAAATGTATTCTGTCGAAGATTTTTAAATAAAAATCTGGGTTGAGTTTCAGTAGTATCAGTTTCTCTGGTACTAGTGATTATGCAAAGCCTGTTGTGATAGTACATGTTACATTTCTTAATTTGATTGTTGCACCATTGTTATGCTTCATGTCACCTAATCTATAATGGATTTATTCAGCATTGTTGGCTCCTAATGATTTATTTTGCTACCCTTTTGAGCTGTTACAAACTCGGTCCATTTATTTTTATCTGCGGCATCTTTTCTTAGTCTGATAGAATTGAAATATCTGTACAGGGATATTTCCAAATCCTGTACTCTTGCATCGAGAAATTGCTTGCGTTTTTAAATGTGAGGACCTTTGTTCTACCAGCTGCTGATGACGCAAAGTCGATATGGACAGATAAGTTTGGATTTCAGACAATATCACAAGAGCAGGTAAGTTAATGTGGATTTAATTAGCAAACTACTCGACTCAGTTCCCTAAGAAAAGGGAAAACAGAGAACTTTTAAGTTTTAACTGCTGTTTCATATTCTGACCTTTCCTCCATTTTCTATCTTCCCTGTATTGCAGCTTGACAATTACAGAGAGACCTGTTCGCAAATGGTATCCTTCAAAGGGACGTCTATGTTAGGTAAAGGGGTTCCAAAATGTCGAATTATTACTCAAAGAGGAAGCAGAACCTGATGTTCCCTTGCAGTGATTGGCTTACTGGCTTCATGAAATTATGCAAGTTTCTAATTTCTTAAAATTTAAATCTTCAACTAATTCTGAAAGCTGGATTATGTTGCAAGTTAGGTATAGAACAGCTAAAAGGAATAGGAAAGTACTTTAAGACTTTTGACAATGCTAAGTGATTGAACTGTGTAAATAAGTTGTCGGTTGTATGTTATAGGCTTAAATGCTGCCTAGATTTTGATTTTCCGCCCTCTTCCCCCCTCAGAATTCGGTTGCATGTAAATAATTCACTTGCTAGATGCCTTCTTATAAATCAGTCAAGGACTGTTTTGTAACCTCTTGTTTCTCGTTCTATAACTGCTGAAGCTGCATAAGATAAGGATCTTTTCCTTATCTATTTTAATTAGGAGCTTGCTATTGCAATATAGATCTTTTAGAATGTGTGTTGGTTGTGACATTGTATATGTTGAAGCTGTTGTGTCCCCCTTTCTCATGGCGCCTTGACCATCAGTATGTATATGATATGGGAAGTGAAACTTGTTATTGCTCCCAGATGTTTTTAGGTACAAAAACTAAAAAATTCACTACAGTGCAATCCGTTGAAGCTGCTGTAGATAACACTAGACATTATCAAATCCTCTACCTATTGAACACACGATGTAGGCTTGACCAGTAGACTTCTTGGGTTGAGCTTAGGCATTATATCTCTTTTATGTGCATTGAATGTCGTCAATCCAGGCCACGAGCCTTCTTGATTGCCTATTAATTCTGTCCAGTTTTGCGTGTGTATACATCTGACTGGATCTTAAACCTTAGGCTCGTTGCAAATCACTCAGAGAGGTTCTTAACCCTAAGAAATTGCTGGCATATGTATGTACGAGGACATTTTGGGTTCTTTATGATGCAAACTAATTTCTTGAGTTGTAGTGTTACTAGTTTTTAATTTTATTTTTTTCAATGTTGAAAGTATTTTTTTAATTTATGTTAATTAGTTGTAAAGAGAGGCCATATATGGATTCATTCATTTTTACCAAATATAGGGACGGAAAAAACATGGAGAAGAATTCAAAAAAGACGATGTATGTCCAGACAAATCATCGTGATATAAAATTGTTTATTAGTTACTTCAACAGTTATTGACGTAGTTGTTTCATCATAATAATGTTATATTGTATTTCTTGAAAGAACACAGCTCCTCCGCCGACCCTGGAAAAAGTTGGTGCACGGTCGGTGGCACTGAGAATTTCCGGTGATCAAGTTGCATTTTATGGAGCACAAGATACTCTTAGGCCCTGTTTGATTTGACTTTCTTATCCATGGAAGATGAAAATTAAATTTCATTTTCACCGTTTTTTAATGTTTTATTGACTAAATTTTTCATGGAAATGGTTTTCCACACGTCCCTGGCTTTTGAGGACAAGCAACATTTTTTTTTTTTTGGCAATGGAAATAAATTATATCTCTAATTATAACAAATTTTATTTCTTTAATGGACAATTTTCATGAAAAATAAAGTCAAACGATGACCAAAGATCCAAAATTTTCATAATTTTCAGATGAAAAATTATACTAATCAAACACAATTAATTAACAATTCTTAGCAAAACAAATTATAG
>CAIGRQ010278993.1:0-10470 GCA_903798375.1 Fraxinus sp. D2006-0159
AATTATAAAAAAAAAACTCTTTTTTTTTTTTTTTTTTCAAACTCATTTTCAATCACACGTTTTTACAATAAAATATTTTGCATGTAAATCCAAAATTTGATTCTCCAAAAAAATCCCTTTCAAATTTCATTTTTCCTCCCAAAGTGCTCATTTTAATATTATTCAAATAGGGACTTAGAGTCTGTTTGGGTCGGATTAAAATTTGATTTTAATGTAAGTCAAAATCAAACAATCAATATCAACCACATATTTTCAACTACACATTTCAAAAACTTCTATCACAATCCACTAAAAATCTGATTTTAATCCACACCAAACACCCTTTTAGCTGAACATTTGCAATTAATTTGAAAGAAGGAAATATGGCCCCTTTTCTTAAAATCTATTTTGAATCACACAATTCATGAGATTCACAATTTTTATCAACTTTTCAACCACACGTTTTATCAATTTTTATTTTGAGTTTTATCAAAACCAAACATGGGAATAGTGAGTGGATCCAGAGTTTAGGCATAGTAGTCTGAAATGTTTTAGGCTCATGAAATTCTTGCAAGGCGTGAATTGACAGTTGAAAACAACAGCAATGCAGGGTAACTCAGAGGTTTCTTCCTGTTATCACGTTAATCTCGCGACACACTGTCTTCTTCCCTACCCTCGCCCAACCAACACTTTCTCTCTCTACTTTTCTCTCTCTAAAACACACACACACACACTACACAAATTGTCCAGAAAAAAATTGACCCCTTTTAGATAAAGTTCAAAAATAAAGTGTTAAATGGGGATAAAATAAAGTTAGTAAATCAATTTTTTGTTCTCTTTTTTGTGTATATTTATGAAATAGTTGATTTTAATCTTAAAAATTATGTTTGCTCTATAACACGTGCATGATTCCATCTTTACAAAAATTTAAAATTTTGAATTTTGTGTCAGTTACATGCATAATTATTTTCGTTCATTTCTGAATTCGATCAGTGATTTAAAATTTCAGTACATATTTTTTTTCTCTTAGACCGCAAATTTTGCATGGTGACAAAAAAAAAACACCTACATGACCAAAATTTCGAAACAACTTCATTACTCATTAATAACAACTAGTGGATTGATTTTTGCAATATAAACTCTATATTTAAAATGCTAGAAATAAAATATTTCTCAGGAAAATAAATATTGGCTGCCTAAATTTGAATGGATGAGAAATCAAATTTTGAGATTATGGGATTTTTTTTATTTTTTTTGACGTAGGAACCCGCAGCCGCTACCCGTAAGTGCGCACCGGGTAAACTTCACTCCATGTGCAGTAGTCCAAAAATCATACATGAGAGATAAACCGCACTAGGCAAGCCCCGTGCGACGGACTCGACCGAGGAAGTGTTGATAGGTGATGGAACTTTCTTATTTTTCATGAATGAAAGAAAAGGTTAAAGTGATTAAGAATGAACAATGTAAAAGCACCCGCCCAACAACAAAAATGATAATTTCACGATATCATAGAATCAATGTTCGTAGAACCATTAATTTAAAAGTCGAAGTCAATACACCTTTTAAGTTCTAACGATTCTATCAAGACAAATTTATTTATTTATTTAAATTATATTTGTCAATAGTGTTGAATGGTAAGCATCCTGGAGGAGGGATTCAGTGTCCAAGAAACACAAAAGCTTAACACCATTTTTGCAATGCGGACATATGCAATCACAGAATTACTGCTATCTCCATCTCTCTATTCATTCAAATGTAGTCTTTTTTCCTTTGAAGCACCACTTTTTCAGACACCACTAGATCACAAGATACTGCAAATTAATTATTATGAAAAAAATCCTAGCTAGGCAGACAGAAGCCTTGCCCAGCTACTGCTGTGTTGCATTCATTATACACGGTGTCAGTGGCTGATCAAAGTCTGAGGATCAGTTACCAGATAGAGAGAGCCCAGAGACAGTGATAAGAGCTTCTGAGACTTAAACATATCAGAGATATGCCATTAACTCTATTTAACAACGGTCCAAATCAATTCGCTGATCCCAAAGAGATTGAAGCAAAATGCATACAAAAGAAAGAATACTCACATACTTTGTTCCCACATAAGAAAAAAAAAAGGTGGTCTAACCAAATGCAATAAAAATACTTCTACTGAAACGAAGTTCAATAAGAAATTAATCTTGAAAAGCTATTTTCCCTTGTATATTTCTCCTTAATTGCACAACATAAGACAGAAGAACCAACTTATACAAAAGATAACATCTAGATTGAGCCAATAGAATTACCAAATAGAAACCAGAAGATGCCTATACAGAGATAAATAAATTCAAACTGAAGTTTTCTCAGTTCTATGGGAGTGAACTGTACTGATTCCAATTGCTCCATGATGCTTGAAATCCATTCCAGTTGCTGGTGTTTTCATTTGCACTGCCATTACCGTTGGGTGGGATTGGAGTAACTGGTGCATAAGAATTATCAAAGAACCACTCAGTTGATAAATTTGCATTTGTTCCCTCTTTTGCTGAACTGCCAATTCCAGAAGCTTCTTGTTTTGCAATTTCCAGGTTCTGAAACAAAAGGGCCTCTTGTTTCTGATTCTGGGGTTCAAGATTTGCAGTTATTGAGACACAGTTTTCCTTCTGATTCTCTTCAACAAAAAAAAGCATAGCCATTCTTTGTTGCTGCAATTTCCAATGCAAATCTTGGTTGATAGAGCTCAAGGACTCAATAGAAGTTGCTAGACTGTAGTGAACGTTCAAAGAACCGCCGCCTATTTCTTGAAGACTTGGAGTACTGGTTTCTCCTTGTTTGAGTGAAGAACATGAAGGAAAATTGAATCCCAACATAGGAGAGCTTCCTGAAGGATCAAGACTGAAACAAGGATTTGATGCAATTGCAGAAATAGAATTGCTTGACATATCCCCAAAAGAGGAAAACTGGTTAAAAAGACCAGTATTTGGATAGTCCAGCCTTGGGAAATTTAAGCCTCCAAGCTGGAAATCCATGGCTGGTGATATACCTTGAAATAATTTCAATCCACCAATATCAGATGATCCATTGGAATCCCTCGAATCCCCAGAAATACTAGAATTAGAAGCCTTCATTTTCTTACTTTTCCGACAACCACCGCCAATCGGCACGTTGCGCAAGGCTCCTCCTCTAGTCCAGTACCTTCTACAAGTTTTGCAGAAATGCCTTGGCTGTGTGAGACTGTAATTGTTGTAGTAGCAAAACTTGGTGTTTGGTGAATCACATCTGGGGCACTTTAGAGCCGGTTCTTGGGGCTTTGCTGCGGTGGTTTTCCGGCCTGTCAATCCGCTGGTTTCATCTTTTCCGACGGACTTGGCCTCAATGGTATTATTATCTGGTGACATCCTTTGAGAACTAACCCTAATTCACAAGAATTTTGTAAAGAACTGTATTTATATAAGAGAGAAAACTAGATGGGGTTGTTCAGTTTCCTTTTGCAGAGGCAAAGACACTGAAAATTCATTAGTTTCATGCATGGAGTTGATAGAGATGAAAGGATGTTGATGGGTTCTTGTGATCTTCACCAAGAAGAAACAGCTTATAAGCTAAGTTTCAAGGTCAGATATGACAGAATTAATAAATAGAGAGAGGACTAGGTATATATGTAACCCTGTTCTGTATAAAGTGAGAAGGGGATATATGAGACAAAACGAAATTACTTGAAAATAATAAATAAATGACTAGGAAAGGTAAGAAAAAGAAGAGATGAGACCCCCATGACACATGCCCTATGCCGTGCAATAAATTGAAGAAAAATTATAGTGCAAAATTCCAATTTATGACCTCTTAGTATATTGGTACTTAACATTTCAATTTATGCAATTTGTTAACAAAATGACACGTGCAAGATGTGGGAGCATTGTTGCAAAAGTATGATAAGTGTATTTTACACGCTTATCAAAGTTCTTAAAATAGCTTAATGTTGATCATTTGAGTGAAATTCCACTTAATTTTTTTTAAATATTATTTTTCGAAGTAAAAGCTCCAACTTGGAAATGGTTTCAGCAAAAAGGGAAGATTTTAGGAGCTTAATGGAGGAAAAATGACGAAATTGCATGACTTCTGGAAGTGCAAAGACTTGATTGGAAGAGCATTGGAAGTCAATTGAAGCATTTTTCGAAGAATAAGAACTAAAATTGAACTTTCAAAAAGTTTGAGGTCAAATTGAACTAATAAAAAACTAGAAGGATTTAATATGATCAAAGTTAGAGGAGTTGAATGGACAAACTTAGAAACTAACGCTCGCCCAGCCTTGCGTCCAACTACGGCCAAGCAGGGCTGGGCGAGCATTACAGATTCTAATTCCCCCATGAGGGGGAAAAAAAAAAGTAAAAGGTCCCGCTAAGAAAATAATCCTAAGTTGCACGAGTTTGGATTTTGGGAGACCTCCATAGAAGTGCCTGGGGGGACGGTAAGGTGAGACCATTATTGTCAGAATTTGAAAAGTCGATTTTTATGAATTAAGGGCATCTTAAGTCTGTGTTTCAAGACTAGAAAGAGGGGAGTCTAATCTAGAGAACTCTCCCCTACATTCACAATTTATTCAATATTTGCAAGCTAGAGGATTCTTATCAGGCAGAACACAAATTCTCTCATCATTGAAGAAGAAACCATCTATATTTTCCTTAGGCTCAAAGCAATAGTAGAAGGAACATCATTCAAAATCTATTGAAGAGATTCAAGAATTAAAAAATTTATATTCCGTTACGTCTCGCCATCAAGACTCCAATGGAGACCATGTCATAGTCCACTTGGAGATATGAGTCGGATCTCACAAAGTTAACAAAGATACAATTGACCAAAATAAAGAAGTCAAAGAAGAAGCTAATACTCTTCGTTCCGAAGCTCCCTTTGGCAGAAGCCTTCGCTCCAATTCGAAACTCCCTTTGGTCGAAACCCTCGTTGCTGTCTTTTAGAGAATCTACAAGCAATGTTTAAAAATGATAGATGTAACGTTTGTAATAATGAATGTCAACCTAGGGTATAAGGTGATCGACCCGTTATCAATGTATTAAATGCATAGCAAACCAAGTGATGTGAGGCTTCAACCTGGGAGATGAGGCCACGTGGTTCTTATCTAACGGCTACCACCTTGGCCAGAACTCTATAAATAAACAACTCTTATGACATTTGTTTCTAATGCAACTCTTTACACTTAAAATCACACATAATCTTCTCTATTACTTATTCCATATTTATTTGCTTGAGTTTAAATTATTTTTACTTTAGATGAGTTGTTTGTGATTTTTTTTTTATATACAATCATCTTTGATCACATTGTCGGTACTTAAATATTTTTTTGTCTCGTGTTATAAAGCATCTCCCACTTTTATAAATGTCATCATTTTACGTTCGAATCTCCGATCAAATCGTGTTGGAATTTGCTTGCGTGGACGCGAGTAGACCTTTCATCTGTTGTCCATGTAACTATTACAAAAAAGTGGGGTCAACATATTCTATCTAATTATGTGTTCTTGCTAACCAATCATGACAAGCTAAATATTTTTAGGTTAGGATTAAAGACGAAATATTGTTAACTCTTTGATTAATTAATTGCTCGATTTTAGTTTAATTTTTGTGATTGTTAGTCACTTAGTTATTTATTATTCTCTTTATTCGTTTTGGTGATTTTCCACCATTAGGACGTGTTTGTGATTTATATTGCTTTCGAGAGATTCGATATAAATTAGCAAATGTAATAAACAACACCAAGTCCTATAGAAAATATTGATATATACTTGTCCAAAATTTATTTTTATTTTTATTTTTATTTTTGATTTTCTAGTTTTGTCTTGCGATTTTATCTATTCACATCCATTATAGAGAAATAGTCGGATCTTAGGTAAAAATTAAATTAAATTATCCTAAGAGAGAAAGTTAACGTATAAGAAATACTGATTGTCAGCTTAACACAATAATTGGTTAATAACAGAGTTGAGGATTTAAAAATGAGGGATTCATGTCCTAGTGTATTTCATGATTTGATTAAACTCCAAGAATTTATTGCTTATTTCTAATTGCTTGTTTTTGCTAATGATATGTTCAATTGCATGATAAAATTGACAACAATAAACATAAATATAGCCAGTCTTCTAAAATGTGCGCATATACTTGCATATGCTCAATGTTTTTTTTTAAAACGCATATGAGGTATGCACGTGATAATGCGGTCAATCCATTTAGTTGATCGCATATACATATTTAAACGTCAAAATGCGCATGTATTTGTGTTGAAATTTGTGTCAAAATTAGCTTAGCAAAGTCCTGCCCATTTTTATAACTTGAAAAAAGTAAATTGAGCCCTACAAACATCAAATTAACCTAAATCACCCAACCCATGAATAGTATAAAGCAATCTATAGAGTTTTGATGTTTAAAAATAAACAATAAAAAATCACAACAAATTTTTTGTAAAGTTGCAAATTATTTACGACAAGCTCGAGCTTCCTTCTTCGATTTTTCTCTACTTTTACTAGCAAGTGATGCTAGTAATAAATAATTTTGAACTGTTAATGGTTGTGATAATGAGGATGGAGTTAATAATGATATCCTACCATCTATAAAAGATAAAATAAATTCTCAAGTTGAAATAAGAGAGCTCGATGAAGATGATTTTATATCAAATAATATGGAAGATGACTTGGATGAAGAGGTGTTTGAATTGGAATCCAATAAAGAGTTAAAAAATATTTAAGATTTTCTTAAACCGATATTCGTGTCTAATCTAATTGTAGGAATTGATTACAAAGTAACTGTAATACCTATGATATTGAGCATTATGTTTTTGTTAATAAAATTCAAGTAACTGTAACATTTATGATTTTGAGCAAATTTTTTTTTAAATTTAAAGAATGCATTATTTTATTTATTTATTAGTTTATAATACTGAAAGTGCATCCCAAACCTATTATTTGGTAACCCCAGTCCCCCAACTTATCACTTTTATAGCATTTGAACCCTTATAGATGATTTATCCTCCTTTTTTTCAATTGAAAATTTCAATTTGTAGTTAAAATGACAACTTTGACTTAATTAAACAAAATAAGGGTGGCCCCTACCCCCTAATGATTTTTCTTTTCTTTTCTTTTCTTTTTATCTTCCTATTTTCTATTCCTTACTTTCCTCATTGTTTAGGCTCCATAAAACGATTTAACTTATAAATAGATAAAAATAAGTGGTGGATAATATTTGTAGGTGTATTGAATACGTTGTTGAAAGTAAAGTTCGTTTATAAATGATTTATAAATTTGTCGAATGGGGGCTTAATTAATATTGTAAGATTAAATATTCTTTTTAATAAAATAAAAATAAAAATTGAGTTCCTAGTCAAATAAAAAGGAGAAAAGTCTCCATCCGGGACTTGAGTTCCACGCAAAGGAGATATTGGAACTGGTGCCACCAAAATAACAGTTGAGAACCTACTTGCTATATTCCAAAAGGTTGGATACCTCAGCTACAATTTTGCCTAAATTATAAACTCATAATTCCAATCACTCGAAGCTATTAACTGACTCCAATTTTCCAAAACCAAACCCCACTAAGATTTCATTCAGTGTACTTTTGAGTTGGCGTGGGTGGGGCATTCACCATTGATCGATGCTGATCACCATTCATCAAAGGGTAGATGTGATGTGAAAGAATGAAGGATTTTTGGAGTGCAATTATCAAAGAGTAGTACAGGAATGATATATATTGGAGAATTAATAGCTAGCAGCAGCTACTAGTTCGCTGGTTCAGACAAGAAAAGAGACCGACAACCGATGTGGGGTTCGCCAGGCCACTGCACCTTTGTCTCTTCCTTTCCCATGTAACGTCCCCTTTCATACTTTTAACCCTACAGTTACAATTTTACCCGATCCCCACCGTATGAATTAAGAGCATGTTTGGTAATAATTAAAATTGAAAATATTATCGTTATTGAGTATCACTCGTCTTATAAAAGTCAATAATAACGATTAATTTTTTAATTTTAATCCGATTTTAATCTCTACCAAATGGGCTCTAAGCTTGTTGTCCTCCAAGAGTGTACAAGTTTGACCCTCTACGTCTACTATGTGTCAAAATTTAAGTCATTAATTGTTTAAATCGTTGTTAAAATTAATGTATAAAAAATTGTCTCCTCATAACAGTGTCAAACTTGATGTACATGTAGTAAGATTGACCACATATATAATGGTTCCATAAACCCATCCCCTAGTCACTAGGGTACCCTTAAAAATTGGATATTGGTGTAAATGTTGTTAAAGGTCTCTAAGCATGGGTAAATGGTAATTTCATTATTATTTCACAATTCATTACTCTTGCATTTTGCCTTTGATGTTCCACTGTATATTATTGTATTTCAATCACAATGGTTAGCGTCTTTTTTTCAAAATTGTAATCCGCATAAAAAAATGCAATGAGATCAGCTAGTATTACACTATCACTATATATTGAATTATTCTTGTTGTACATAATTTTTTACCTAATGTGTTACCGAATTGACAAGTGAAGTCCCCTGTTAGGAGGGCACCTGTGTCACTATATATTGAATTAGTTATGTGGAGGTGAAAGTATACACTTCTGTAACAAAGATAACTTGAATAATTAATGAGTGTAGTTGTTTATAAATTTTTATCATTCAATGTATTTTTTATTTTTTATTTCGATCTCAGTCACGTTCTGCAACAATGCTCGATAAGTGAGCTTACAACGCGCTTTTAAGTGTAGATGGTAGCTGCTTTCAGCTACAAAAGAACCAAGAACTGGGGATGAAGAGGTGGGGGCGAGAACATTACCATTCTCGCCCTATTCGATATTTTTAGAAAGTGGAGCGGGGGCGGGGTGGTAGCAAGCCAGTGAATAAAAAAAATCTCCATTAATTTTTCGATTTAATTAATTGTTTTATATATAATTTAAATGAGAAACACTAAAATAAAAAAATAAAACAATTTAGACAGAAACATGATCCCAATCTTCACCCCGTTTTCTATTCGGGGCGAGGTCCTCACAGGGAACTAATATAGGGATGTTGGTTTAAGAATTGGAAAAATCTCTTTGGCCAGGCTCAAGGACAAGAAGCCAATGTAGCGCCCCCTATTGGAGGGGGGGCGACAGCGCCCTGTCCTTGAGCTTGGCCCAATAGCAAGGGTCTTAAGAATTTGTGATTGCATTTCTCAAATCCATAATGTCCAACTTGAGAATAGATGACTAATACTTCCACTTGTTTGAACATGATTCTATGAGCCATTCGTGACCCATAGATGCCATAGACTTGACTACATAGTTGTGTCTATAACCCTCTAGAGATTTGTATTTATAAAAGAATACCAAAACTAACGACACATTTAGCATGACTTTTGCTTTCACTTTTTACTTCATGTAGAAGAGTTTTTGAATGAAACTATCTTAATTTTTGTTTGAAAACTAATTTTTAAAAATATTTTCTATTCCAAAAATGCTTTTAGAGAAAGTCGCATTGAACTAGCTTTCTCTAAAAATTCTTATAATTATCAGAAGCACTTTTATAAAAATTGGCCAAACGAGTTCAAAAACAGCTTTTTAGTCTCAAAAGCTCCTTTTGACTTTTCAAAACTTATTTCAAATGGGCCCTAAGTCTATGCGTTATGCAAAGTCAAGATAAGGACTTCCTCACTTTTCTTTCACTGTAGTTTTAATTACTAGAGTAATGTTACATATCCCTACTGGGGTTGCAACCTCAGTATAGGAGGCACTAAATAATAAGATAAATGAAAGGTGGAACTTATAATTTAATGTCATATTGACGTCATCTAAACTGTGGTAACAATCCTAATGGAGCTAAATAAACATTACTCTAATGACTAAGAGTTTGGAAACCTTAAGAAAACAGTTTTCTCCCTTGCACTTGGTTCCTTCGTCTCAAGTCAACATCAATTCACTATTTTTTTATTTTTTTTTAAAATTTAGAGCACTTAGTTGAGCTGATGGTGAGATCAATTTGTTATTCGAGGTTCAAGAGGAAGGAGAGGAACCACTGTCCAATGGTGGTTTTATGAAAGTACGGTCACCAATGACTATACCTTCTTGACACTCGAGATCCTGAAGTAGATAAATGTTTCTTGAGGATTGTATTAGGTCTTTTCGACCAAGGAATGATGCTTGGAAAGCACTTCGCGTAAAAAGAGAATAAGTATGATATTTCATCTCTCGGATCTAGAGATACCCATTTTTGAACTCAAGTAATCCTTTATACTCCCTCCAGCTTGATCCAAGGTCATTTTTATTTTCATTCCAATAATTTCCTTTCTCTTTCTTAAAAAGAAAGAGCGTCCTATCATTCTCTAGTTGATAGTTTTGATTTCTCATCAAAGATCCCAATCTAGAACTTTTGTTTTCTGAAACTCTATTGCAAGACTTCCATTTAAGCTACTTGTGAATACGGAATAATATTGCCCGTTATTTAGCGAAGTGCAAGAAAAGTCGAAATTCAATGTATAGAAGATG
>CAIGRQ010279116.1:0-10090 GCA_903798375.1 Fraxinus sp. D2006-0159
TTCTTTTAGAAGGAAATGTGGTGATTGAGAGAGTGAATAGGACAGTGTAGATATCTTTGATTTAAAGATCATCCCTTTTTTGAGCTCTTTTAGAAAATCTTCCTTTTGGAGTGAGGATTTTGTAATTTGAATAATAGCATGTATTACTTGTCCTCGTAGTATTTAATGTCAGATTTGGTGTTAGCAACGTAATATTTATTTTAAAATTACTTTTTTTTTACTTAATATGATTGCTGATTGTCGACGGTCAATGATCAACGTCCGCTCGAACTGAACTTTTGTGTTGGGTCCACCACTGTGCTGGGTCCACCACTGTGTTTAAGTGTTGGACATATCAATGCTAAAATTATGTGCCACGTTGTACAATATAAAGTAGAATGTCAATTAGAATGTAGTAAAATAAAAAATAACTTATCATTCAGTATTAGTTTAATGAAAAAAATTGAATTAATTCGTTGAAAACTAATAAAAATTTAAAAAATATACCGAATAAGACTTCATTATTGATACTAGCACCTTTCCATCGGTTATCAGTGACCCAAAGAGCGTCAATAGTTATCGACAACATCACTAAATATATTTTTGTTGATAATCACTTATGGAGGTGTCGATAACTACCCACAATATTATTGTTGTAATTCCATCAAAATCTCCAACAATAATAATTTGGCAACCCGAGTTAGAATTTCCATTGACCAAGGCCGACCTTAAAAATTTTGAGGTCCTAGACAATAAATTATCATGAAGTCCCTACGTATAATTTTTTTTTTTTTTGCAAGTGTATCAACATCAAACATGTCAAATCAAATAGTTTCTCGTGATAAGGAACATTATTTTATGGTACTAACTTACCATTTGATTCTTTTGAGAATCAATTTTCGCATTCAAGAAATAGAATATAAAGGAATTTTGGAAACCAATGAAGTATGGGGTAATGACTATCATTTATTGTCCAAAATATCTTATATTTAAAAATTCAAAATTCAAAAGTAACAATTAAAATAAAAAATTAAGACATTATTGGATAGAGCGACAACCTTATGCTTTATTTGCACTAGTACATCTTCATGAAAATATTTAATGTAAGAAATATCACAAATAATAAATTTTTTGGGCTTTCAAATTTTTTTTAGGCCCCATTATATCTTTAGGCCTTGGCCAGAATCGGGCTTGCCGTTGATGATCATTTGCCCCATTGATTTTATTTGCCCGAATTCTCTTAATTTTTTTGAGCTACTCTGCCATGAATTAAAATAAACTATACATTACCTTAGGGGGTGGTCGAGTTGATGAAACGGGTGAACGCGAAAATCAAAAGTCATGAGTTCGAATCCCCTGACAGCACTTTCTCGGTCGAACCCGTCGCACCGAGCTTGCCTAATACGATTTATCTCTCCTGTGTGATTTGCGAACTATTGCATATGTAACGAGGTTTACCTAGTGCACACTCACGGGTAGTGACTGCAAGTTCCTACGTCAACAAAAAAAAAATAAACTATACATTTGAACTAATAGAACTATTTAGTCTCTTTTAATCCGTTGAAAAAAAAAATAGAACATTTCACTCTTCGTTTGTCATTCTTCTGTTTACTCAAAAAGTAAATTGTCCTCTTTGCATTGACATTCATTTTTATTTTTTCTAAAAGCTACTTTGAACAACCAACATAGTCGTTTTGAAAAAATATTAGGCATCATCATATATTGAAGTCGGATTTTCCTAAGTAGAACTGGAAAAGGCTGAAATTTCCTACGTAGAATTAGAACTTTGACTAGCGTTTAACAAGAATTATATATGTGTAAAAGGTGTGAAAAGTATTTTTCTCAAAATCTCTATGGTATTATGAACTCTAACGTTCATATCATCTTAGTCCAACCGACCATGCCTACAAAATTTCAACTTTTACAACTTTAATTTGAATCAATCCCAAGTGTCTCTCATTTTCTAAGGCTTTGTAATTTTAAGCATGTACATAAAATTTGCAGGGAGTCTTGAAATCTCTTTTGAGTATATTTGGAAATTCAGACTTACTTCATTCATGTTTCAAACATGTCATCAAATTTTTATGAATAATTTTATCTAGTATTCGTGGTACTAGAAAACCAATATAAGTGATAGTAATTGATATGCCCAACTAAATATAAAAATATATGACCTATTTAATTAAATTTAGTGACAATTAATACTACCTAGATGGGTATGTGAACACTTAATTATGACCATTATTAGTTCTTCAAATCTTGTATAGGAATATTTTGAGGAAGCTTTTGAATGTGAGAAAGCAATGAGCTTTCCACAATTGAGATTCTATAATTTACTCAATCTTCTCCAATTAGTGAGTCGAAAAGGGATCAAGAGCTAGAAAGACGCTATTGTTTTGTGTATCATCATGAAGATTATTGTACGCATAAAGAATGGTTTTGAGATTTTTGTTATACAAATAAGATGTACAAAACAATAGATCAACCTCGATCATATTACAAAACTATATATCCAAACCACTGGACACAACCAAGATATTAACGATCGAAAGCTCAAAGATATTGTACCCTTCTATATCAACACAATAAACCCAGATTCACCCAAGAACCCTCACAATCGCAGAAACCATACAACTTTTACCACAAGAGTTCATTGTTACCAACAAACAATTCACTATCTCACCGGATTTCACCCAGAAAATCAATCTCAAAACAGATTTATGAGTAACTCAAAATCAAAAGAGAAGAAGAAAGAGATGATAATATTCTAGAAAAACCCTCGAAGAGAAGAATACCCAAAATGACAGAAGACCATATGGTTTCAATTAAACCACAAGAATATATCGAGATGAGCAGCAGATGATCCAACAGTCCAGAGAAACAATCACTTTTAGTTATAAGGTAAAACAACCAAAGTCGCATCAATATGTTTGGTCTTTTCATGAGTACCTTAGTATCCATATGAGCTGGATTAAATTGAGTAACAATTTTCTCAAGAAATAAAACTTCTTTAGAAACTATATCTCTAATAAAATGCAATTTAACATCAATATGTTTGGTCTTTTCATGATAAACTAGATTTTTATACAAATGTATAGCATTTTGACTGTCTGAACATATAACAACAAGATTACAAAGTTTACTAATTTCATATAATAGATCCTTAAGCCATAAAGCCTCTTTTATTGCCTCAGTTGCAGTTACATATCCAGCATCAGTTGTGGATAGAGCTACGACAGGTTGAAGTTGGGATTTCCAACTAATACATGTCCCACACAAAGTGAACATATAAGTTGTAGTAGATTTCCTGTTGTCTCTATATCCAACAAAATATGAAACTACAAAGCTTTTAAGCACTACACCCCCATTACATGCACTAAAGCATAAGCCTAAGTGTGAAGAACCCTTCAAAATATCTCAACAACCATTTTAAAGCAACCCAATGTCGAGGTCCTGGATTAGCCATAAACCTGCTAAGTGTACTAATGGAATGAGAAACATCAGGTCTTGTACATACCATATTATACATAACTGATCTTACAGCATTAGCATAGACAACCCTTTCCGTTTGTTTAATATTAGATATATCTACGGGACATTATTCTTTACTTAGCTTAAAATAATTGGACAAAGGTAAAGTAACAGGTTTTGAGTTATGCGTAGCAAATCTAGTCAACAATTTCTCCACATAAGTAGTTTGCTTCAAAATTAATAACATGTTATGCCTTTTTCTATTTATTTTCATTCCTAAAATTTTCTTAGGATGATCCAAATCTTTCATTTTAAATTAAGCACTTAAAGATCTTTTTATGTCATTTATAACATATATGTTTTGTCCAATTATCAGCATATCATTCATATATAAGAGTATAAAAGCAACAACAGCATTTTTATCACCTCTTTCAAAATATAGACAACGATCAAATTCACTTCTTATAAAACAAACAGTAGATACAAAATTATCAAATCTTTTGTACCATTGTCTAGGAGATTACTTTAAGTCATATAATGACTTTTTAACAAACAAACATGCTCAACTTTAGATTTATCAATAAAAGTAGGTGGTTGTTTCATATAAATCTCTTCATCTAGGTCACCATGCCAAAAAAGCAATTTTTACATCAATCTATTCAAGTTCAAGATCATAATAAGCAACAAGAGCTAGCATAACTCCAATAATAGTATACTTAACCACGAGAAAAAATATTTCATTATAATCTATGTCTTTTTTTGTGTAAAAGCCTTAGTAACAAACCTATCATTAAATCTTACAGGCATCTTCTCAGTGTTCCCCTCCTTAACACTAAATATCCACTTGTAATCAACAAGTGCCTTACCTGCAGGTTTATGAACTAAAGTCCATGTTCTATTTTTCATTAAGGAGTCCATTTAATCTATCATAGCAGCCTACCAGTTCCCAGATTGTTGGCTTCACAATGTCTCTTCATAAAATTTTGGTTCTTTGAAAACTAGGTTTTGATAAGAAAGAACGAGAAGATAAATGTAGTCCCTATATCTAATAGGCTCTCTTATCTCTTTCCTAACTCTGTCTCAAGTTAATTAGTAATCGCTTACATCACCAAATTGTTCTTCTACACCTTCTTGAACATTACCCTCTTTTTCAACATCTTGAGGTTTAGAAGGATTTTTAGCCTCTTTCTCCACCTTTTCTTTTTCAACAAGATCATATCATCAAAAATAACATTCTTACTTGTGATCATCTTAAAACCTTTAGACTCTTTATTTCGTAGTCTTACCCTTTAACCTCATCAGGATATACCAAAAAACACATTTTTGAGCCTTAGAGTCTAATTTTCCTATATTCTGATGGGAATAGGCAATTACATCCAAAAATTTTCAGATGGGAATAATCTAGAATAATTCCAATCCATTTCTCTTCAGGCGTTTTTATCACTCAGAGCATTTGAAAGAGTTCTATTAACAATATATGAAGCTGTCATCAAAACTTCACCCCATAAGATATTAGGAACACCTGAACCAACAAGCATGCATCTAACCTTATATAACAGGATCCTATTCATCCTCTCTGCAACTCCATTTTGCTAAGCAGTATATGGAGTAGTCTTTATGTCTTTTAATCCCTGTTTTCATTACAAAACTGATCAAGCTCAGTATTGCAAAACTCTAGACCATTGTAAGTCCTAAGTATCTTAATTTTCTTCCCAATTTGATTTTCTATCATAATATTCTGAGTTTCAAATTTCTCAAAGGTTTCTGATTTATGTTTCAACAAATAAACACAAACCTTTTTAGAGTAATCATCAATCAAGGACAAGAAATATCTATTTACTCCTTGAGTGATAGAGGATGAAGGTCCCCATAGAAACTGAGTGTATGTATTCAAGGATAGATGTAGTCTTATGCTTTCCAGTGTTAAGATGCAGTCTATGATGTTTGCCTAAAGTGCAATTTTCACAAAAGGGAACATTAGATATAGAGTCCTTTCCAAATACCTTTTTCTTATAAAGGATATGCATGCATTTTTCATACACATGAGCTAATCTTCTGTGCCATTTTAGAGTGGCATCAAGTTCAGCAATAGAAGACTCAACAATGTGATCAACCACCGTACTAGCCTTGACCACATAAATCCCATTTCTTTTAACCCCTTTAAACATAACAAGAGATCCTTTTACCAACTTTAATAGGCCATCTCCAATCTTACCTTATATACCTATATCATCCAAATTCCCTATCGAAATTAGGTTTATGTTTAATTCAGGAACATATCTATACCCATATCTTACCCTTTCAAGGGTATAGATATATCCATTATCAAATTTCAATGTTACATTCCCAGTCCTTTCAACTCTGCAAGCAATGTTATTCCCCATCACTACTTCTCCACCATTTATTTTCTTGAAACATTCTAACCAGATTCTTTTTTGGGTCATGTGGAAGGTACAACCAGAGTACAAGATCCATTCTTGGATATGATTTCCTTCATCAACAACATCGACAGAGTTAGGATCAAGTGTCTATTCAATAACTACATACTAAAATAGTACTACATTTCCTTCATCAATACCTTTTTCTTTTTGTTCATTTTCTTCTTATAACAATCTCTAATAAAATGTCCAGTCTTCCCACCCCATAACATTTTTTATTTCTTGTCATTAGCTTAGACTTTCCCCTACTTTTAAATTTCTTTCTATAATTGTTTCCCTAATTACTAAAATTTTCTTGATTACCACTAAATCTGCTCTGGGTCATTCTCCTAACAAATAGGTTTTTACGCCCACCATTACACTATCACTTTTGAGTTCTAGTTCCTTACTCCTTAAAGAGTTTATAACTATATCAGATGTAAGGATGTCTCTACCATATTTTAAGGCAGCTTTGACCTCCTTATAAGTTTCAAGAATAGCATTAAGTAACAGAACGACCTTATATTCATCAGAGACTTTATCACCATATTGGTGATATCTTGAACCAACTTTTTAAAGATGTCAAGATTATCATCCAAATCCTTAGTCGAGTCTAATAGAAACAATTTGTTGGGCAAATATTTAACTAGGTAAAGCTTCTCTAATTCTTCCCATAGAGCCATAGCAGAATCTTGTTTTCATACTTTTCTCAAAACTTGATTAGATAAATGCAAAATAATATAGGCATAAGCAAGTTCATCAGCTTCATCCTTCTAATCGCTTGTCATAGTTTTAGGAAATTCTTGTGTTATTGCTTTAGAAACTTTTTGTTGAAGTAAGATACCTCTTATTTTTTGTTGTCAAATGGGAAAATCCCATTTTCCATAAAAACCACCAATTTTAAAAGTAGTATTTGTTATGTTTTATTATTAAGAAATGACATAAATTATTTCAAAAAATTTAAAACTAGACGCCTGATAAACTTTTGAAACATGAGATTTTGACCTTCACAAAAATAAGATTCTAGATCACAAAAAATAAGCACCAATCAAGAAAATATATACGGTTATTTTCAATGACAAAAAATACTCCAAAGATAACACAATAAAGATTCAAGATATCAAAACAAGAATTGAGCTTAAACAATATTTCAAGAACAAATAAGGGAACTAACTGTAGTCACCCCAAAATGATCAAATTTACCAGAATTCCGTAAGACACAAGTTCTCCTATCAAGACTCAATTCGAACATCAGGGTAAATACACAAACTGATTAACTTGTCACAATCAAGTATTCAACTATAACTTGAAAATAAAAGATAAAATAATGACACATATAAGGATACGCAGATCTAGGAATGGGGTATATAGTTTTAGAATCGCAAACCAGATAGGTGGATAAAGATTAACAACCAACAGACTAAATACAGTGCAATAGGAAGAATCTGTTGTCACAGCAAGGATATGGCGTTCTACCAGATTACCAACACAAAGATCGAAACTAAAGAAATACCCAAACTTAGGATTCCTTTTTCAGGTCAAACCAAAGAATTACGAACATCGTATCAATTTCCACAACCAAAGTACAGATCTGTAAGTATAAGCCCCAAATCGAAACAAATCCAGATCTAGGGTTTCTCGATTTCCAAGCGATAGAACATTAAAAATTAATTTTCCCATGTTCAAACTTCGATCGAATCCCCAAGATCAACCAAAAGTAGCTCTGATACTACTATTATACAAATTAGATGTAAAAAACAATAGATCAACTCGATCCTAATATCCAAACCACTAGACACCAAGATATCAACGATCGAAGGTTTAGAAATATTGTACCCTTTTGTATCAACACGGTAAACCCATATTCACCTAGGAACCCTCACAATCACATAAATTGTGCAGCTTCTTCTATGGACCATAAGAGCTCACCGTTACCAACAAACAATGTACTCTCTCATTGGATTTTACCTAGAAAACCACTCTCAAAATGGATTTAAAAGTAATTCAAAATCAAAAGAGGAGATGAAAGAGAAGACGGAATACTCTAGAAAACGCTCGAATAGAAGAATACTCAAAATGACAAAAGACCATACGGTTTCAATCAAACCACAAGAATATATAGAAATAGGGCAGCATATGATCCAACGGTCCACAGAAACTAGCACTTTTAGTTCTAGGGTAAAACAACCAAAGTCGCATTTACTAAACACGATTCTTACTGGACTGATTATTGGGCTTGGACTTCACTGGGTTACTTCAATTAACATTATTGGGCAATAGCAATTGGGCCAAACGCCATTTTCACCATCGTCTTACGTATTGGGTTGGACTGTCATCACGGCCCTCACACTTTATTTTTATATTTATAATTTTATGCTATTTTTCTCTGAACAATAATAATCTTGTGGACAAATAAATTTTTTTGGCTTAATTCCCAACATAAATAACTGGAATAATCAAAATAAGAAACAATTTACAATATGGGCTTAACCGACACAATACAAATAAAGATAAAATAAAAAAGAAATCTTAACACCGTCGAGTAATTCCTAATTATCTATTAGTTACTAATCAAGATTTTACTATTAGTAACGTGATTGTTTTGAGCATAGTTATTAAATCTGACTCAAATCTTGAATAGTCAAATCACTGGATCATTGGGTCCATGGTCTTGGTCGGACTGGTGGTACACGTATACATTCAAATGGTAGATGTATACATTCAATTTTTTTTAAAAAGAAAATATTAATGAAACTTCTAAATGATTTAGATGTCTTTTGGCCTTTTGAAAATAAAATAGAATTTTTAAATGGTTTGTTGTTGATAAAAACAATGAATATCTTTTAATTTTTCATTGTAAAATATACTTATATTATAAAATTATTTCTTAAGTTGTTATATTATTGGTGTGTGCTCATTGCAACTTCCTAGAGGTCACAATCGAGCCTCCAACTTGTGTCAATTTTTCCTTCCAAAGAATATTCAATTTGCTTAGTTCATGAATTTGACGTGAAAAATGTCATTTCATCCGGTTCAACGACGGTTCAATGCCTTAGAGGTCCTAATATGCTACTCACACTGGACTAGGGTTTGATTCACAATTTTCTCAGTTCGATTGGCCCATTCGAGTTTAGTAACTGAGGTTTTAAAGATTATTGAGCTTGATTATTAATAAAGGAAAGAGGTATAAAAATAATACATGTTCGATAAAATGAAAAAAAATGCCGAATAAATTTCAAAGCTTTGTGTTATTACCTAAATGTTAATCGTGTAAGATAATTATTATGTAGACTACGAGTAACGCTATTCATTTAGAGTTTAGATAACTATCGTCTAAATAATATATTTATACGGACTATTCAAAATTTATCAATGAAAAATACTTAGGGCGTGTTCGGTCTTGCTTAAAATTCAATTAAAATTGAAAATATGGTCGTTATTGAGTCTCACTTGTCTAATAAAAGTCAACAATAACGACTAATTTTTCAATTTTACTCCGATTTTACTTTCAACCGAACACGTCCTTAATTTCTTAACGTATTATTGTTGCATACGTATTCTTGGAAGTTGCAGTAATCAAGGTTCTAGAAAGTCAGAGATAATATTAATTGTAGAGAAATTTTATATCCCCATTTCAACTATCAAGACTATCTTCTCGATTTTATTAAAATTATTATGTAGTTAGTAGAGTGCTTTCATGCACGCGAAATTTTAGCTGCCATTGCCAATAAATAAGGGTTAGGTGTTGAAAACTTGATTTCTTACACTTGGTAATGAGCTTGCAGTCCTCACATGGAATATAGGAGTTCGAGTTGACAAGAAAAATGGCAGATGCTGATGCAGTTATTATGTGAATTTATACTTTATGTGCATATTGAGCACGTTCCTCGACTTAAAATAAATTTAAGTAAATATTTATTTTTAGTAATTAGTTTATCAAACATGGTTCTTAAAAGTTTTTATTTTTCTAGAACTTTGAGTTTTATCGTAGTTTTTAAAAGAAATAACTTTAAGGCCCCCGATGATTACTAAAGATTTCGGTTTCAAGCAAGCGAGTTGCAACCTGCATTTCAAACTGAGGATGGGTTTTGGGGGTTAGCTCACCCTTGTGGGATTGTGACCCTCTGTCCCGATCATTGTAGTACGTGTGTCGCCAGAGTATAAGGGACATAATGACCTCCGACTTATCATCGACAGTATGTTCAGGGTTTCAAACTCAATGA
>CAIGRQ010279135.1:0-10127 GCA_903798375.1 Fraxinus sp. D2006-0159
TTTTTTTAAAAAATTTAAATCGATCTAAATATCGAACAAACTTTGTAGGAAAAATAAAGTTCGAAAAAAGGACATTGAATGGTGTTGAAATTGAAAATAAACATAAAAAATCACGAATTTACGTTTCACAATTAAGGTAAAATTATTTTTGACATTTAAAATTTATCGATCATATATTTATCATAGCTGCACTTCAAAATTTTCAACAAATCTTAAATCGTTTAAAACGCATATTTGTAACTTAAAATACTGAATTAAAAAAAAAAAAAAAAACTCAGCCAAGCTGAGCCATCGACTTATGAACAGTGCCACCAAAACTGACTCTATTATTAATGTAGGATGTATGACATGGTATATTTTTATTTAATTTATACCAACGATTTTGATTAAAGTCTCCCAATTCTTTATCTTTTTTGAATCAATCTTAGTCAAGCTTTTAAAATAAAAATACATAAGAAAGAAAAATAATTAATAATCTACCGAAAAAGAAAAAAAAAAAAAAAAAGAGTGTATGAGAAAATTAACAAATGGGAGAGAAGAACTATATAACATTTGGAATCAATATTGGTGCATCTATCCATTACTAGGCCATAAGAATCATAAGATATTTCAAATTCTATCCAAATCCCATTCTTAACCAAGAAACAATCATACTCAACACAGGAGAAAAGTGAAAAAATATTACAAAAAAAAAATAAAAAAGTCATGGATTATAAATTTTTTAGAGGAAGTTTGGGTTGGAAATCTCATTTGACGTTAATTTTTTGTGAAAGTGATTTTTTTTTTTTTTGGAGATATGATAAGTCGGAAAAAGTTATGGATTCAAGTACAAAATTATTTATTTGAAAAAAATATAATTAAAAATAAGTTTAATAAACAATTTAGATTAAACCATTGTTTTACAACCATTAAAATGATTTTTTTTTTGTTTTTTTAAATGAGTTTTGTAATAATAATTTTTGAAGAATGCATAATTAAACACTTGTTTGATTGTCATCATAAAGAGAAATTGGAGAAAATAATATTGCTAATGAAAAATGCTACGTGTACCAAAACTATTACCTAATATTTTATATAATTAATACGTGGCGGCTTCCTATTGGGGGCGCCTGTAGGCCCAGGCGCCCCAGGCGCCCCCTCAATAGGGGCCCCCACGTGTTGATTATGTAAAATATTAGATAATTTATTTGGTACAAATAGATAAATACATTTTTAATAGTGCGCCCCCCAATAGAGGGCCAACACGTGTTGGTTATGTAAAACATTAGGTAATCTATTTTTAATAGTGATTTTTTAGAAAATGTGGTTAAAAATTAAGATTTTTTTTTTTGTTTACATGCATAATATTTCATTTTGTGAATGTGTTGTTGAAAATGAGTATAATAAATAAATAGTTTTAATTTAAATAGAATCAAACAAGTACTAAAAAATATGAATTTTTTTGAATTTACGTGCAAAATATTTTTTTCGTGAGAATGTATGGTTGAAAATAAATTTGAGAAAAAAAAATTGTTTTAATAGTTGTTAGGGGCTTAATAAATGTTTAGTCACTATTTGATAGAGATTAATGTGGTGTACTCAAGTAAGATTTTAATGGATTTTAAGAGATTATAAATCATAATGAATTTCGTGAATTTGAATAGATTTCCGCAAATTTCATAAGAATTTGATGAAATATGGTGAAATTTTTAAAAAAATTGTTATTGTTATAAAATAGAGAGAAAAAAGAAGAGAATCAGAGAAGTCAATGAACTTTTATGTGTTTTATTGATAATCAAAGCCCTATATTTATAGGTAATAATCAGTGATACAATGATAATAATTTCTAAGGCTACAAGGGTGTAGTTGTCATTCACTACAAATCCTAATAAACTTTCCTTTTACAACAAGTGTATTCAATTTAAAACTTTTTAGAAGAAGTTATGAGATAATAAAAGTATCGATGACTTTCAAAGTTTTAAAAACTCTCTGAAGTACTAACTTATAAACTAAAAGTACCAAAACAAATTTGCAAAAATAGTCAATCATTCCCCCAACATTTTGAGACTTTCACAAAAAGATTTTTAAAAAATATATATATATGTTTTCCTTTTACTATTTCTCTTTTCTCTTCCTTTTTACTAACCTTAAAGAGTCATGATTTAATTTTTTTTTTCTACGGGTTATATTTATTTGTTCTCTCTCTCTCTCTCTCTCATTTTTATCATTTCTCCTCATTTAATTAAAAAATTCTTATAACAATTTTTTCTTTTTAATTCATTTTATTATGAAAAAATTAATTTGTAATTAAGTTTATAGAAACAAACTAATTTGTAATTGAATTTTAACAATTCCAAATGCTAATTTAACAATTATTTTAGAAGAAAGCTCGTTATAAACCCTGGTTTAGCTACAATCAAATTTTTATTAAGTTATGATAAAAATTGATAAAGCAAATGGTTGAAAGTTGATAGAATTATGCATTTTATAAAATGTATGATTAAAAATAAGTTTGAGAAAAATAAATTTAAAAAAATGATCCCCAAACATGAACAAAACTTTTTTCCACGTGGACAAAATAAATAAAAAATGACTGAACGGGATAATTACTTTAGGCATAAACGGTTTCTAGTTGGACCTTTTCTTTCTATTAAAATAAGAAATAAATAACACAAATTAAAAGCATTTCATCCAAGGGTAACTCTGGCTACTTAATCTATTGCTTCAATAGCATGTTAGTCCTCAATTTTTGAAATGAAACAAGTTAGTCCTCAATTATCATTATATCTACAAATCAATATGGTCAAAACCATCTAAATTTTCATTAAGATGTCACATAATCGTCATGAAGCAAGTCCCAAGTCAAATTTCTGAATATTGGCCTCACGTAGTAAAGCTAAACCAAACAATATAAAGCCGAACATATGAGGACCACGTGGAGATTTGACACAAATTTAGACAATTTTTAGTGACCATTTAATACAAATTTGACAATTTTGTTAATTAATAATGAATTGTGCAACTATTGTAAAATGTTAGAGACATAATTGTATGCACAAGTCATTATGTCCAAACAAATTTAAATTTTCATTAAATTGTCATGTAATTCTCGTGAAACATACTGAATATTGGACACTTATTACAAAGCAAAACCAAACTTTATAAAGATAAATATATGAGGAGTCGAGGACCACGTGACAAGTTACAGAGATTTAGATGATTTTCGTGTGACCATTTAACAGAAATTTGACAAATACGTTAATTGAATTTTGATTGTACAACTATACTAAAATGTCATAAACCAAATTAATATGGTAAGTTACGGTCCACCAATGCAATTTTCTCTCAATCTTATTGCATTTACCATAGACAAAAAATTGCAAACAACAAACGACAACGTTTGACAGTAACGAATCTTCTCACTCTTAAAACTTCCTTACTGTTCTGTAATACAGAGAAACATGTATCTATAGAGAGAGAGTCCGTTTCATTTGTATCATTTATCCAGGTTTAATGGCTTGATACAGTACCAGAGTCTTTATATGTAAAATCACCAGTATATGTATGTAACTAATCCATTGATATTTGCATGCTTCACCAACTCTCGCTCAAAACCCAAATGATCTTTAAAAAAAGATCTTTCTTGAAATGAAAATCGAAACGAAATGCTTATGAAATTTCGTCATTTCACCATCCCTTTCCATTTTTACCAATTGGACTGACCAATCCAGATGCTCAAAAGCGGTAATTTCTCGTGGGTTCTTAATTATTTTATCTTCTTTTGACCATTTCTAGATGAATCTCTCCTATTTTTTTCACTGTTTTCATTGCTACTGTTGTTAAATCTTGAGTTTGTTGTATCTTTTTCTTGGGTGTTTTTCTTGTTAATTTAACGTTTGAGAGAGTGAAGATCGAGAAGAGAGTAGAAAACATGAAGGATGCTGATGAGTTTGAAATGCTATTGGGTGAGATCCCACATGCAACATCTTCATTGAATATTCAAATCACACATGCCAAATCTCATCATCATAATCTTGATCATCATGGATATGGTAATGCATCGTCTGCTCCAAGGAAAATTAACGGTCGTGATCGCGGTATGTCTGATGATGAATTGTTAAAGCATAAGTATGCATGTATTTCTTCTCCAGTGAGTGGGGTTTCTTTACAATCTGATGGTTCTTCATCAAGCCTGCTCTCTTGTGGGCATTCATTTTCTGATAGTGGATCACCCACCCCACCCCAATTTGAAGAGCTGAAGCCACAGTCGATTTCTGGGAATGGACTTTGGTCGGAATTTAAAAAGTACAATGATAAAAATATGGTTGATGAACTGAAGTTGATAAGAAATTTTGATAAATTGTGTATTAATGATGCTAAAGGGGACGTTTCAGCATCCCCGAACGGTATTCAAGTTTGCGATCAATCTATGAGTGGGGAATCTGTTAATTATGGGAAGGGTTTTTTGAATTGGGGAAGGTTTAATTCTTACGTTCCAAGAAGTCCTGTGAATTTTGAGGGTCAGGATTACAGAATGGGTAATTTATTGGGATCCTGGTATTCCCCTGTTCAATCTGATGGATTGTTTGCTCAATCGTATTGTGAGAATTCTGCTTCGAGTTCTCAATTTTATAGGAATAATATGCAGGCAGGTAATGATTTCCTCGTGGGAGTTCCAGCTTTGAATTCTTCCACTTTGAACAGGCCTGATACTTCAATTTTTGCTTTGCGAAATGGGATGAATCCGATTGATGGCAGAGATGTTTTTTCATCACCTAACGTGCTTCAATCAACTCACTCAACGCCTCAATTTAGTGCACAAAATTTACTTCATTTCCATCAACCAGTGCTTAATGGAAGGATCAAACTACCTGCGTTTGTTAGAGTGCCTGAATGGGTTGTTGAAGGCTTAACCAGAGAGGATGGCTTAATCGTAGGGGAAGATCTAAATGATGCAATGAAAACAAGATATGGACGTTCTAGGGGACAAAATACTCGAGGGTTCATACCCCAAGAAACCAGGTTACAACTAGATGGCCATCCACATGTTTCTAAAATCCAAGAAAGTGGCCGGATTGCAAGGACACGTTGCCCTTTCTCGATCACATCAAAGTGTAGCTCCCTAGCCGAAGCGCAAGGATACATATATCATATAGCCAAGGATCAGCATGGGTGCCGATTCTTGCAAAGGATGTTTGATGAAGGGACTTCTCGAGATGTTCAAATAATATTCAGTGAGGTAATCCATCATGTGGTTGAACTTATGATGAATCCCTTTGGCAATTACCTTGTGCAAAAACTGTTAGAAGTGTGCAATGAAGACCAAAGAATGGAGATTCTGCTTAGGGTAACTGAGGAGCCAGGGGAGCTTGTTAGGATCTCTTTAAATGCACACGGGTAAGTCGTGTACATTTTGCTCTGTCTTTCAGTTTCTGCATTTTGATTACACATTTTGTTCTTTTTGTATCAGCACTCGAGTGGTCCAGAAGTTGATTGAGACTCTAAAAACGAGGAAGCAAATTTCACGAGCTATTGCAGCCCTTGAACCGGGCTTTCTTGCCCTCATCAAAGACCTAAATGGTAACCATGTTGTCCAGAGATGCTTGCAATGTTTTACCATTGAAGATAGTAAGGTATTAACTCTCCTTAATTATTGAGCTCAAAGTGTATGATGCTTGCAATGATATTTGACACCTTTAATTTCCAATACCCATGAAAGTAAGTGTTGGAACATCTAAAACTGCTATTGTAGCTAATCGCAGTGTCTAGATTGAGCAGAGTTCTTCATTTCTCTATGTAGGTTTTGTGCAGATGATTTCCTTGCATTCTTTTTGCTTTCATTTCTTCTCTATTCTCGCCCACTCGCATGTTCTATTGAAACTATTAAATATTGAACTTGTGGATAGAAAATTGAACTTGAGGAATGGTATCTTGCATTGTGATTCGAAAGATTTTGATCTTGAATCTATCCATCAAAGAGTTACTAATATTGGTTGCTTCATCTTGTGCAGTCTTGTAGTCGTCAACTTACTGCACTTCATCTCTACATTTTTTCCTCTTCAATCACCATAAAAAATTTCAAAGAATTTTTTGAGTTTAGAGAATGATGAATAATTGCATCCAAAAGGTTAGTTTTAACCTCAAACCTCAAGCCAAGACATGGCAATTCACATCAAATTCTCATCACCGAACATGTATCAATGAGAATTTACTCTGGTATCGTATGTGATTATTTCCATAGACAACAAAGTTTGTTATGTACCTGAACCTGTTTCTGGTGCCTTGTAGAAAAGTTTTGGTGTTCAAATCAAACATATTGAAAATGTCACGAGTAGTCTTTTTTATGATTCACATCTTCTTGTTTCCGTTATGTTCTTAGGAGATAATATTATGTAAATACGTTCTCTCAATCTTTTCCAGTAAAACAGTAAAATGTTCTTGGTATGCATCCTTTGACTAATTAAGAAACTAGATGGCTTTCCTATCATTTGTCAATGAAACGTTCTCATTTACTACCCCTAGTTTACCAATGTGAATCAGTGAGGATTCTTGTATCTAACCTTAGATGTGGTTAGTCACAAACTGAACACCTGTAATCACTTTTCTCCGCCTTAAAGGTGAAAAATAAAAATAAAATAAATGCATATTTGACAAAATTACATCATCATTCTCCGTGAAAATGATTAAGGCGTACACATTTTTCCTGTGAAGTCTTCAGGTTTGCGTTTGGTTTTGATTTTTCCCAGTGTTTGTCGAATATTTATCTGATGTATATAGAGAAATTGAGTTGTTTCTTATTGAAAAATATACTTAAAAATCTCTGATAATAGTGGTGATTATAGCTTGCAAACCTATCATCTAGCAAAACTTTTGAGTTTGAGTTACTGAATGGCGTAGGTAGTCCTTTTCTCCTCTCGTCTTTCACCTCAACCCCTTCAAATTTTATGATAACACTGGTGCTTAAAGATTGCATTTAGTTAATGGTTCAATTTAAAAACATAAGAACTGCCTTTTTAATTTGTAAATTGAAACTTCGTACGATAACTAAGTTTCCATATCCCCTTGCTCTTCCATTTGTAATAACCTAAAGTTTATACAGAAAGCTGAGTGCTATTTGTGCTAAAAAATTCGGGTACAAATAAACTGTCCCCTGTTTTAAGTCAACGTGATCATATGGTTGCTTATATACTGTCTGACCTGGAAACAGCTGATAGTTTGATTTTTCCTTTTCCTTAGCCCAATAGGTTCAGGTATTTCTGGCTACCAAGGGATTATAGCTTGATCCTAGTTTCGTATAGTGTCATTAGTCCACACCTAGTGGATGGTGGAAGGTATTGTTAGCATGTTTGGCTAGGTTACATAAAGTTACTTTTAAGTAACTTCATGTTTCATATCATGTTTGGATATGTCGCTTTTATCTTGTTTATAAGTAAAAACAGTTGCTTATTTTTGCTCTAAGGTTACTTATTTTTGCACTAAATAGGACTTACTGATTTAAGTGATTCAACTCTTATCTGAAAGTTGTTGCTATTTCATTTGCAGTTCATTTTTGTTGCTGCTGCAAATTACTGTGTGGATATCGCAACACATCAACATGGATGCTGTGTTCTTCAACGATGCATCAGCCATGCAACTGGAGAACACCGGGAGAACTTGGTTGCAGAAATTTCTGCAAATGGGCTTCTTCTTGCTCAAGATGCATTTGGGTAAATATATTAATTACTAATATCAATTAAAAAAAATTTGTTTTTGTCCATTTGTGTTTCTCTTGATATTAATTTTTACAGCTTGATGCCCCATTCTTCATTTGTTTATTAGACTTTTCGAACCAAAATTTTAGTTCTCTGCTTTTTAGGTCCTGGTTAGATTGATGTTCTTCGTTATTATGAAATTCTTAATGTAGGTAGATGCTTAAGTTCGAAGTTTTAAGCTTCGTAACTATATAATTAAATTCCGAGGCCAAGTAGTTTTTATTATTCTTTCTCAGACCACTGTTTTTTAATTTCTTTTTCATTCTTTTGGGCTCATGCACAAACTTTTAGTTAGTTTATCATAGATCATGTTGTTGAGTGTCTTATCTTTACATAACCTTTCTTTTGTTTCCACGGGACCATTCTACCCACTGTTCTTGATAAATCTCACTTTCTGGAATTAACAGAGACACTTGGTAGTTACAGAAAAGGGAAAAGGAACGACAAAAAAAGATTCATCTTGGTGAAATGCTCTCTCACCATCTATAGTGCTCGGCAAAATTAAACCCAACTCACCTTTGTAGCCAAGTTTACGTGACTCTCCTGCTATCTTTTCACTTAGGATTGCATTTTATTCCAGGTCGTAATATTTTAAAATGTTTCCTCGTATATACTAGAAGTGGATGTTTGGCATACAGTATTGTAAAAAACTATATTGTTTAACACGAACAAAATTTTTAACTTCCTTTTTCTTGATCGATAGTGTTACTGTCTAGAACTAGTCAATCCTCCCTACCAAACATGCTAGAAGTAGGTATTCTTTTTGTTTCTCTAGTGATTAGTGTCCCTTTTCTTTTGGTGTTGCTTTTCTATATTATAGTTAAATTATATTTCTTCTCCTCGTTGGAATCTAGTTCATTTGCCAGGACTTTTTTGTGAAATAATTAGCTACATTATCATCGCTCATATTATTTTTCTCTACCTACATGGGTACTTGATTTATGTTTACCTTTTGTTACATTTGTCTGAAGACGGGATTTACATTGGCTTGCAGAAATTATGTTGTTCAGTTTATTTTAGAACTTAAGATCCCTTCTGCTGCATCCAAGTTGACGTCTCAGTTTGAGGGTAACTATGTGCATCTCTCGACCCAAAAGTTTGGTAGCCATGTTGTTGAAAAGTGTCTTGTGGTGTGTAATGATGAAACTCGATCAAAAATCATTCTTGAATTGCTCTCTACAACTTATTTTGAGCAGTTGCTTCAGGATCCACATGCAAATTATGTTGTTCAAACAGCTCTTCGGGTTTCTGAGGTATGCTATTTCTAGTCTAATGTTGCTCACCACTTGGTTTGACAAATGTTTATATGAAAGCACATGCCATTTCGAGCTTGAATGTTATTTGGAAGTATGGTTATGAACAAAGGCAGAGGGAAAGGGGGACGACCCCCCCCTAAATTTTCACTTTATTCTGATTTTACTTGGAAATTCTGGAAATTTTTCAATATGTGCACAATACATGTACATTTTGTCTCTTTTCTCCCCCGCCCCCACCTATATTTCATGGCATGCTTGTACTCAATGGTGGAAAATAGCATTGTGCAAATAAACTAGATGACCCCGCCCCACTTCCCTCCAATACGGACATGCAGTTGATCTAATCATCGGAAAGTTGTCCTTGTGGAACAGGGTCCGGTTCACAATTCTTTGGTGGATGCGATTGAATCCCACAAGGCAATCTCGCGCAACAGTCCTTATTCCAAGAGGATTTTCTCTCACAAGCTTTTGAAAAAGTGATGTATAGTCTTTCGGGATTATGTTTCCATCGAGCACTGCGTTTTGTCAATTTTGCGCAAAAATAATTGAATTGTCAGCCTTTTCTACATGCAAAGTGTTAAGGGTTGGCATCTGTGCTTTTAGTTGCTTAAATTATGAAGACTCGGNATGTATAGTCTTTCGGGATTATGTTTCCATCGAGCACTGCGTTTTGTCAATTTTGCGCAAAAATAATTGAATTGTCAGCCTTTTCTACATGCAAAGTGTTAAGGGTTGGCATCTGTGCTTTTAGTTGCTTAAATTATGAAGACTCCGTGTACAAATTATCTTGTCAATGTAGCTTTCAGGATGATTTCCATGTCCTTTGCCTGTGGGATTTTACTGTGTTCCTATACGGTGTGGGTAGACAGGAATTTCTTGTGCAGCACTGTATCATGCAACTTGGATGTTTCTTTTAACATCTACGTTTGCTTGTTTGGTAAGATAAATTATATTTTGTTTTATTAACTATTACGTGCTGTGCACGTATTTGTAGTTCACCTAGGGAAATGGGAAATGCAGATTTTTTTGTGTGGGCTATAGATAAGAATTAAGATAGATTCATCTTGATACATTCTTAAAGTTGCAGTGGCCCTGCTAAATTTCTGAAAATTTTAATTTGTAAATTGAAAGTGAAATTACA
>CAIGRQ010279165.1:0-15220 GCA_903798375.1 Fraxinus sp. D2006-0159
TGCTCCATGAGGCGTGCGCCTCAGATTTAAAAGCGTAAATCTCATAATTTTAACCTCAAAAATACCGTCTCGAGGCATACTACATGCGCTTCACGGTGAGGCAGACCTTACTACTGTCTTTTTAAACCTTGAGTGAAATATAAACTTGTACAATTAAGAAATAGAATATCTGCTCACCTCAATGCACCCTTTTTCGCTATTCCTTTTTTTTTTTTTTTTCCTCCATCCATTTTTAGCATTTATTTATTTACACATGTACATATAGGTATAACTTTTAGCTCTCATATAGGTAATACATTGCTTAAACACCTATCACTTCCCTTTTAAGAGCTTGTTTGGGTAAAATTTTAAGTTTATTATAATTCGAAGTAAAAATCAATCTTAATTTTAACAACGCATTCACAACTTCTACACACTTAGCCCCCGTTTGACACCCATTAATTTCTCATTCTCATTTTTCATTTCAACCACACATTCTCTTAATAAAATAATATTACATACAAATCAAAAACTTTTCATCACTTTTTCACCACATATTTCTTACATTAATTACTATTCCAAAAATTCTTTCTACTAAAAATGGGTTTCAAATAGGGCTTATTATCCACACATTTTGTGGGATCTATTACTCATTATAGTCTATCCCAAACAAGCACTAAATATTCACATTAATGTATTGATAAAAAATAAAAGAACAAAGTATGTGAAAGAGTGGTGTAGCATTAGAACCGATAAAATCTGAAAAAATTTGGTGTGGATGTTGGTGGCCAGCTAGGAAGATGAACTGGCATGGACTGGTAGAGCCCCAGAATATGAATTCGTTGGAGACTGGACCGATAATATTATTACGGAAAAAAAGAGTTGATATCTGAGAGAACTCACTATGGGAATTGGTTGTTTGGTGGTTATGTTCTGAGGTGCACAAGTTCTACTAGCCACAAGCTTGGAGTTCTTTGACTAATAAAAATTCATTGGAGACGGGACCGGTTCTTGAGCCTAGCCATTATAGCGGGTCAGTCTGGTGCTGTTTGAACCCACCAGTTTTTTTTTTTTTTAAAAACTGAACTGAAGATTGTTGATTATTTATTTTTAAAAACAAGCGGGCAAGTGCTTTTTGTTTTGATTCTATCAAGCACCTGCTTGAAGGCAGGTTTGACTCCAATCTCTGTGTGGACATGTATATATAATTTTGGGGAATCACTCGAAAATAAAATTATTGTTCTTCCTTTCTAAAACTGTATTTCAACATCAATGTAAGCGGGACTGGTTTGCACATGTTCTTTCTTTGTGATACAGGTTGTGGAAAATGGAAATCCCATTGAAAGGAAGAACTGGTTTCCTGATATTGAGCCACTGTTTAAGCTCCTCAGTTACGAAAATGTGCCTCCTTATCTCAAGGTTGCGATCTCTGAATTTTCTGCTATTCCATATTATTCCTCAGTTTTATTTTGTCCTGTTGGTCGTTGTTATTCATATTCTGCTCTTGACCATTGCATCTGTGATTTGTAGGGTGCTTTGCGAAATGCCATAGCTACTTTTGTGCATGTGTCTCCACTTATGAAAGATGCAATTTGGAGTTACTTAGAGCAGTATGATCTACCAGTAGTTATTGGGCCTAATATTGGGAACAGCGGACAACCAATGGGCACACAGGTAGGTTTGGTTGAAATCTTGTTTGGCTCAGTTGAGAAAGAATTGAACCATATCTGAACTTGCTTGTGGTACAAGGTTAAATTGATATGGAGCCATAGGCTTATCTGAAAATGATTAATTTTAATATGTGATTTGTGCTACATCAGCAAGCAGGCACTTCTGGACTGGAGATTTTACTTGGTCTTTATTGGTTTCAAGCTGTCTCATTCCTTCCTCTCCTTTTTTGTTTCTTTCTCAATTCTTGGATATGTATTACTTATTTATGCATTACTCGATGATTGTGTGCGGTGTGATTTAACTAAAGAAGAAGCAGAGGGATTTTTTTTGGTTCTGTTATCATCAATTTTATACGTGTTTATTGTTCAATTGAAGGTTTATGACATGCAATTTGAGTTAAATGAAATTGAAGCAAGAAGAGAACAATATCCTTCAACTATATCATTTATCAATTTGCTAAATGTTCTAATTGCCGAGGAAAGGGATCTTAGCGACAGAGGACATAGGTATTGGCTGTAATTATCAATTATAATGATTTATAGTTACTTATTTTATCGTGAAATGATTTTTTTTAATGACAGTTATATTTTTTTTTGTAGATTTATTGGCATCTTCAGATTTATATATGACCATGTATTCAGCCCATTTCCACAGAGGGCCTATGCAGACCCCTGTGATAAATGGCAACTAGTTGTGGCTTGTCTTAAACATTTCCAAATGTGAGATTTGTTAATGGTTCATGTACTATAGCAGTTTTTCCTGAATTCTCCTACGGAAGTTCGACTTCTGATTTTCTTTATTTTCACTATTATAATTTATAAATGCTTAATATCCAATAGTAAATTTTGCATTAATGACAGTGGTTTGACCTTTATTTCCATTTATTATCATGTGTAGGATGCTGAGCATGTACGATGTTAGAGAAGAGGATGTCGACATTGTTGTCAATCAATCTCAGCTTTCTGGGAAGGGGCAATCTTCTCCGCATATGAATCTCCCTGCCATGGAATTAATGAAGGTATTGGCCTCCTTTTGACTATTGATATCTCATTTTTCTGTTAATGCTGTTAAGTTGCTCTCCTGCTATTATGTAGTATAATCTCATCATTGTCTTGTTAAACAAATTAGCAGTTATTTCCAATCTACGTAAGGTTTACATAAATCCTCTTTTGACACACCATACAAAGTGAAGCATTTCATCTGTAGAGTATGTATAGACTCTCTTCCAACACAAAAATATTATACTGCTACGTACTATCTGTGGTGATTCAACTATACCTCCTCGATGATTTTAAGGAACTCGAATATTTTGCAAGGCTATGTGGATTTTGTTACCTCTATCCTAACATGTTCTAATGGAAATGTATCCTTGTAGAAGGGGATCTTCTTCATATGTACAAAATGAAGGCCTCAAATATCTCTGTCATCCTCCTTTTGCCTTATCCTAAACTCGTGCCACCTTCACATGTTAGCGTATATGTTTATTTCTTATTTTATATATTTTTAGTATATATACACATCCATATTAAGATCTTGCTTTTTCGTACGTTCATCTTATGGAATATTGTTATATAAGGATTGACACTAGGATGCAATATAACTAGTATGACCTATTGGCTTATGTGCCCAACAACGATGTACCTTGTCTTATCTTATATATTTTTTAAGATTCTCAATTTCTCATTAGTCAGGGCAAGATCCCATCGCACGTATCCAACATGTCACATGGTTGTGTGCATCCACGATGCACGGATACTCCAACTAGGGCGTGTCAGTATTCAACTAGTATCGTGTCATATCCCGACACTTATTGGACACCGCTCTTTGTATATCTTTAAATAAGTGGCTCTTGAGAAATATATAGTGTCTTACATTAAAAATTATAGAAATAAAGATATAATTTATGAAATTAAAATTTTAAAGAATTAAATCAACTTATACGTATCCTACTTTTTCGAAAAATCACGTATCATGAGTTATTTGTTCAAAGGTGCAATGCCTTTGGCTATATCTTAATATAAAGAAGAAGATCCCACGAGCTAGCTGATAAGTCGATTAGGATTTGGGTTCATTAGGTTCTCTAACTAATATGGCTTCAGCTTTCTTGCTCGACGGGTCCGTGTCTGTGCAACTTAGGCTTGTGTTATTGAAGAAGTTTTTAGATCAAGTAATTCTACATGGTATCACATCATGCAAAGTTCATCAGTCCACATTTTCTGCAACCCATTTTAACCCATTTTATGAAATTTTGCACATGAAAGATTTTGATGGTTAAAAAATGTATCCACCTACATGTGAGGGAGGGAGTTGAATACAAATATATATGCGGCTTTACATAATCTAAACTTTTTGATCAAGTTATATGTAGGAAGGTACAGTTCCTTGAACTTTTGACACACAAGGGACACAGCTTCGACATGTCAAGTACATGACAAACCCTATTTTATGAATTTTGGAATTTAGCCCATGTTTGATTGCCATTATTTTGAGAGAATGAAGTTTTGAATACTGGTTTATTTTTTTGGTTAAAAAGTAGGAAAATTTTTGGATTTACGTGCAAAAAATCTTATTGTGTAAATGTGTGGTTGAAAATGAGTATAAAAATTAAAGAGTTTTGAAATAATGGTTGACATGGTTGTCAAACAGGGGCTTAGTTTAGGCCAAATTTCAATTATAAAAATGTTTTGGGGTATAAAGTCAACGTTGAACTTCAATTCTGCTTTTGAAGTCCGACAACTTTTCAAAATTGAGGAGTTGATTGCTTATGAATTTATCTTTTCTTTGGTGCATTGGCTGATATATTTATTTAACAATTCGGATTTTTTGTAGGACTTCATGAGCGGTAAAACTGCTTTTCGGAATGTAATGTCAATTCTTTCACCGGGAGTCAATTTTTTAGTCACTGAGCGTATGAGTCAAATTTATGGGCAACTTCTTGAAAAGGCTGTTCTCCTATCTTTGGAAATTATAATTCTTGTGATGGAAAAAGATTTAACTGTTTCTGACTTCTTGCGCCCTCTATATCAGGTATTGTCTTAATGCATTTTCTTCAAGCCTTGTTTATTTATTAGGCCTTGAAAGATAATATATGAGCCCGATTTGTGCTTCTTTCAATTTTGACAAAATCTATGCGAAGATGGGTAACAATTTTAGCGATCTTCTTGTGGCTTGCTTTATAGTTGTGTTTAATATGATATGCAAGTCCATGTTGCCTTGTGGTTGTCTGCTTAGCTTTGCTATCATGCTTCTCTATTAATAAAGCTTTTTTTTTTCCAGCTACGTTGAATACAGAACTGACTATGCTTACAATCGCAAGCATAATGGTTAAAGATTTTTTTAGTCTTCAACAAGATTTTGAGGGTGTAGTACTTGTGATCCTTCTACCCTCGCCCCGTGACAAGAAATAGAAAAAAAATGAAAAAGAAAGAAAAGCACACCAACCTGCACCGGTCTCTGCATATGAATATTTGCACAATTGGTAGCAATAGCATCCTTAAAATTCACCTTTTATTAATTTGCATGAACACAAATCCTGCATGGAGTTTAGAAATACCCGCCCAAATTTTATCAAAATTTGGGGTATGTTTCCATTTAAATATTCCGTGTCTCGGAGATCATGAAATTGTTATTGGTTCACTTGCTGTGCATTTCATCCCTTTTAAAGTGCTTTTCCCAATGCATCTTTTCCTTTCTCGTGTTCAAGTTTTCAATGTTTATTCCAATAGACGCTTACCAAAAGTTTCCGAATTTCTATTTACGGTACTTCATCTCAAACTTACATATGATATTTTTTATGGGTTCTTCATTATGCAGCCTTTGGAAGTCATACTCTCCCAAGATCATAATCAAATTGTAGCTTTATTGGAATATGTCAGATATGATTTTTTGCCCCAAGTTCAGCGATGTTCAATCAAAATTTTGAGTATTCTAAGGCAACTTTCCATTATCTTCTGCGTCATCCCTATCTTCTCCTATTATTGAGACATTTGGTAATAATATTTTAAGACCATAATAATAAGATGTCGCTGGCGTGGCAGTTCTCGCATGGTTGGGCTCTCACAGTTGCTATTGAAGTGTAATGCTGCTGGGGCTTTGATTGAGGATTATGCTGCCTGCTTAGAGCTAAGATCAGAAGAAAGTCAGATTATTGAGGAGAGCAGCGAAGATCCTGGTGTTTTAATAATGCAAGTGAGTTTTTATGTTAAATATTCCTTCTAATTTGAGCCATTTTTCGAAGATCCAACTTCTATTTAATCTAATCTTCAAATAGGGAATCACACCGAGAATCAGAAATCTAGATTTTGTGACTCATGATTCTCAGAGTATGAATGAAATAGGGAGAAGCTTTGAAAATGCTCCTATAATAATATGGAATCTTCCAATTGCTATAATCATTTTGTGTGATACCCTGACTAGAACACATTATTTGGAATTTATTATTATGTTTATAAAATGAAGGTTCAGAGCTGTGATGTTGCTACACATTTATTGCATACATTATCCCAGTGTTATGAAAACCGGACTGGACCGGTCGGTTTAACTGGAAACTGGAAACCAGCTCAATATTTGGTCCGATTAATGCTTAAAACCACTTAATTTAAAACTGGTAAAAAACTGGTCAATTAGCCTATTAATTGCCAACTTGATGACCCGGAATCGGTTTCTCCGTTCTGCCGGTTGATAAATGATTTAAAAGTTAGATTATTTGCAACTTTTAGCCCAATACATTGAAAGCAATGAAAGGCCCAGGAAAGGTACATGTCTAATTATTAACCTACATATTTATAGCATGCAGTCTTAGTGATTTTCTAAGGAGATTCGGATGTGGGATAAAAAAAATAAAATGCGTCACACTTGTGAATGATTTTTCAATTATAAAAGTTGAATAAATCAAAATGTAGTAACTCTAATAAAAAAAGGAAAATCATGTTGGTGTAAATTATTTTTCTTTTCAAATTAATTTCTGGAGATCTCATTTTAATTTTATTTCACTGACACGATAAAATACTATAAAAGTATTAAACAATTCAACATACGACAAAATAAAAATTAAATTTACCCAAATTGAGTCATTAATGGGTGCTTTTGTCTATATGTATTAATTCATTTGAAAAATTAACTTAAGTTTGTCAAATTTTGTGGTATATAATTTATTTATTATTACTACTGGTTTGACCCTGGTTCGATCTTTCTATCCTTGACCCTCTAGCTTTTCTGAGTCAACATCTTGGTTGGTTTTCAATACATGGCATTATCCATTAGCTAGCAGCAGGCTGGATTTGGCTTGATTCTAATTCCATTACAGCAATGTAAATTTTTCCTATTGTCTAAAAGTTCTATTATTACCTGAATGCAGCTGCTCATTGATAATGTCAACAGGCCAGCTCCTAATATCACGCACTTGTTGCTCAGATTTGATGTTGATAGCCCTGTANCTTGATTCTAATTCCATTACAGCAATGTAAATTTTTCCTATTGTCTAAAAGTTCTATTATTACCTGAATGCAGCTGCTCATTGATAATGTCAACAGGCCAGCTCCTAATATCACGCACTTGTTGCTCAGATTTGATGTTGATAGCCCTGTAGAGCGTACAGTGCTTCAGCCAAAATTTCATTACAGGTTATATTTTACTGTTTCTTTGAAATTTTTCCGTTGATTTTTGTTTCATCGCAACATATCTTTTGCTTCATTTTATTTTCGATCTACCAGATTTTCATTCTTCACTTGTAAAAAATAACTTGGTGCTTGTTCAATCAAAATTGTAGTTGTTTGAAAGTCATTCTTGACATGTTGGATAAGCTTTCGAAGCCTGAGGTCAATGCATTGCTTCATGAATTTGGTTTTCAGGTTAAATGCATTTACCTTTTGTCTAACTTATTAACTTATTTATAGATGAAGAGTTGACTTATTTGTACATTTGTTAGCTTACATTGACTTTCTTTTGCAGCTCCTTAACGAATTATGCGTGGATCCACTGACTTCTAGTCCTACCATGGATTTGTTGGCTACAAAAAAGTACCAGTTCTTCTTGAAGGTTGTTATTGCTACATCACATGATTGATCTTTGTTTATTTATTTATTTTTTAGCAGCCTTGTTCTCTTATAGATGATTAATCTTTGCTGTTATTTTTGCTCTATCATTCAGCATCTGAGTTCAATAGGTGTTGCTCCTCTGCCTAAGCGAAATAGCGGTCAAGCACTTCGTATCTGCTCTCTTCATCAGGTTTTTGTTATTTATCACTCTGTATCTCAATTTCCTCATTCTTTGTATTGGACGATCTTAGTAAGGTTTTTTGTTTGCTTGCACATGCCGTACACGTCTTTTCCTTTTTCTTATTTTGTTATAAATGGGTATACAACTTCAAGATGGAAGTCGATAGCTTCATCTACTCTGCAATGAAACTTGCAAGCTTTTGTTAGTGATTGATGTTAAACTAGATTAATTGGTTTCCAGTTGTGCTATTATATAATTCTAGATATCTTCCTTATTTCAAATAAAATTATCATGAATGTATGTTTATGACTTCATGCAAAGTTGTAATGGCTTATTTCGCATTTTGGTAATCTGAGCTATAAATAGTTCTATGTTGCTGATTATCATTGATATCTCATTAAACAGATTTTTTATGTCCATTAAATATTCACTTTCTTTCCCTTTGTAGAGAGCATGGTTGTTGAAACTGTTAGCAGTAGAACTACATGCTGCAGATATGATGAGCGCTCTTCATCGAGAAACGTGTCAAAATATTCTTGCTCAACTATTTGGGCAGAGCATTGCTGAATACAGAACTAACCAGGATGATTCTTTCTATGTTCCTCAAAACAACCGTGAAGTTGCCAGATTTGGTTCCACTGGCAAGATTAAGGTACCCTGGTTGTATCCACTATTTAGTTGTCAACGAACGCGTTGCTAGCAACTGTGAGAAAAAAAAATGTATTTCATTATCCTGGGAATAATTCATGGAAACATTTTCTTAAGGGAAATGGTTTCAAGTGAAGCTAATCTCCATTTAATTGGATAGGCATTCCAATCTTTTACGATCTCAAATTTATTTCTTTAATTCTTTATAAGAACATCAAGTTTGCAATACCAATATTTAAAATTGTTGACATTATGATTTTAACTTGTCATCTTCAAAGACCAATTTGGTAAGATGCAGAAGCGTTGCTTCTTAATTTATGCTTAAAAATAAGTTTATCTTTTTATAAGATTGCTTAGTTTTGGTTACATAGAAGTTCATTCTCTAGATATTTTATTCAATGTCTGAATGTAAAACTTGTTAGAATTGCTCTTATATTGTTTTTTTTTTCTCCATCTGTGATATTTACAAAACCTAGTTATGCACACTTCTTATTTGTTACTATTTTTCACCATCCTTCTGAAAAACTTTTATTTTATGCTCTTCCATGACCAGTGGTAACAACACTGAGTATTTTTCTTTCAATGTAGGTGCTAGAATTGCTTGAAGTTGTCCAGTTTAAATGTCCTGATACCACACTGAAGTCTTCTCAGTCTGTATCTAATTTAAAATATTCGGCTCTGGTAAGATCCACAATTTTTATGGTTTTGGTATCTAGTTTTTATTATCATTAACCCAACTCTATATGCTTTTTAGGCTGAAGATATACTTACCAACCCAGCAACCTCTGGAAAGGGTGGTGTCTATTATTTGTCAGAGCGTGGCGACCGTTTGATCGACCTAGCTTCTTTCAGGGATAAACTTTGTCAGGTGCCTTTCTGGTGTCTGAGTGTTCCCCTTTTTATTTTTTTACTTAAAACTTTAATTCTTTTGGTTGCTTACCCTTTTATTCATGCCCTGTCCAACTCAATGGTATATAGATTTATGTCCATTTTTCCTCTCTACACAGAAGTGCAATTTATTTAATCCCCAGATGAGCACCTTTACCAGCGAGGCTGAATTGAATGAAGTACGAGAAATTATCCAGCAACTGTTGAGATGGGGATGGAAATACAACAAGAACCTAGAAGAACAGGCTGCTCAGCTTCATATGTTAACGAGTTGGTCTCAGATTGTTGAGGTCACTGTCTTTTTACGTACTTCGTCATTTTTTTTTTCATTTTTCCTAGAGTGCTGTGCTACCTTTGAGAGGGACGCTGAATGTTTTTGTTGTTGTGTGACTCTTTGGTTTTGTTTATACATTTATAAATTCTTGCAGCATATAGTGAAGAATATTTACGTTAGAAAACCACAGGATGTTTGTTACATCATGCCATCTATTGGGGATTAAAATTGTTAATTACCCGTTAATATGTCAAACAAGCATCTTATTTGTTTCCTGTATTTGATCTATATTATTCACGTTTTTAACCTTTTCCCGTTTTAGTTATTTGATTGTTTGTTTTCATCCCTTTTCAGGTGTCTGTGTCCCAGAAAATTTCATTCCTTGATACTAGATCTGAAATATTATTTCAGTGAGTCAGACTGCCCCATTTTTCTTTCCTCAGCATATATATCATGATTGTCACTATTAATTTATGTATGTTCAGGTTGCTAGATGCTTCCTTGAATGCTTCTGGTTCTCCAGACTGTTCCCTGAAGATGGCCCTGATATTGACACAGGTTAGGTTGATTAGTTTATTTAATATTGCAGTTTATATGTTCAAGGGATTAACTTGTTTTATGATAAACTTTTAAGGTCGGCCTTACATGCATGGCTAAACTACGTGTCGAACGCTTTTCATTTGGAGGCTGCTTTAACTCAGAGACAGTGACGTGTGTTGACATAATTTCGACAAATCAATTATCCAATGGCGCATGCCACTCTATAATTTTCAAGCTTGTCATGGCAATTCTTAGACTTCAATCATCTGAAGCATTGCGAAGGCGGTATAGTTTTGATCAAAGTAATACCTTCTGTAATATTAATGTGCTTTAAGAAAGATAATGATTTGAACTTTCTTGTCATTATGGATGCAGCCAATATGCTCTGATGCTTAACTATTTCCACTACTGTCGGCATACACTTGATCCAGATGTTCCTCCAACGATTTTGCAGTTCTTGTCAATTGATGAGCAAGACAATGGAGATCTGGATCTCGAAAAGGTTTTACAAATTTGTAGCTAAAATTTCTTTTATTTAGACTCGTATCTTTCGACTTTAATGGTAAGTACGAGTCATCTTGTTCAGATTGACAAAGATCAGGCTGAATTGGCACATATGAACTTTGCTATTCTGAAGAAGGAAGCTCAACAAATTCTGAACTTGGTGGGTTTCTTTTGGAGACTTTTTCTTCTACTTTGGTCCATTCTCTTGATTATTTAGTACTTCATTCTTACTTTTTGAGTTATGACCATTGTTATATATTTTCAAATCTTATTGTGAATCCTTAAAATTGAAATCTTGAAGTTACATTCTAGGGTTATGTGCCATTAGTTAAAAGGTCTTAGGAATACTTTTTCCTCCTGATCAGGTGACATTTCTGTACTCCAATTGCACCTAGCCAATCACGCAAGAAATTTGTCAATGTGCTATCTTCCAACACTACGATGTTACGATGTTTAACCTAATATTTGAAAACAGAAAATTGTAACCACAGCATTGTGTCATGCACAATATGCTCTGTCGAATTTAAGACTTGTAATTCCTTAGCTCTCCGTATATGTTGTTTAATAACCTTTTCTCTTTTGTTTGAATTTAGGTCATAAAGGATGCCACTCGAGGCAGTGAATCTGCAAAAACTATGTCCCTATATGTTTTAGATGCATTGATTTGCATTGATCATGAGAAGTTTTTTCTGAGCCAACTTCAAAGTAGAGGTTTCTTGAGAGCTTGCTTCCTGAACATCAGCACCTTTGCGTATGAGGTATATGACCCTTACCCCTACAAATTTCTGAAAACTGCCCAATTTTTTTATTTAACTATTATTTTTGAAATGCTGCTACCTTTGTTGTTGCAATCTTGATTAGATAACACCTTATCGATGGTTTGATGAATTGTATACCACTACTTAGCATTGATTAAAGACGACCACCTTCACATGCTCCAGTTTAATTTTTTAATGGATGTTGTATTTGTTTGCAAGTCAAATCAACAACACAAAAAACTCTTGCTTTGAAAGAACAAAAACTCTTTTAACTTATTTATGCTATCGGCTATTTATTCTTTAGTCCTATCAGATCACATTAGAAAGATTCAAAAGATTGTTCCATTGCTCTTCAATATATCAGACCAAATGATATTAGCAAATTCAAGTTGTGGTGCATTTTATATCCAAGCTTATTATAATTGATATTGTTGTGTAAAATAAGTTTGATCAGATTGATCTTTGAATTCTTCCAATATCTACTTATCTCCATTCATCAAAATAAGTTTTTGATCTCTTCATTATTCCAACTATTTTCTCTACATAAACATATAAATGAACTATACACATTTTGCTTTATGCGGCGACTTAAATAATTAGGCTATGGACATGTATGTTCAAAAGTTTTTTTGTATGTTCCGTAATGGTGGACAGGAAGAGTCAGGTATCTCCTATGTTACACACTTTTCTCGTATGTTATCCATCACATGGTCTGTATTGTCGGTACTTTTCTGGTTCGATCTGATGAACTACTCTCTCTAATTAAGCCCCTTTTTGAAAACTATTATAATGAATTATTTGGGGAAAATGAGTTTCGGAATAGTTATTTTTTAGAGAATGTCTGGTTAAAAAGGAGGAAAAAATTTATGGTTAACGTGCAAAATAAGTTATTGTGAAAATATGTGGTTGAAAATGAGTTTGAGAAAAAAAGATTTATGTTTCAAAGATCGTCAAACAGGGGCTAAATTGCTTTCTTGTACAACAACATAAATCATCACATTTCATAGCTGTTCAATTTGATGAATTTTAATGATCTTGACATAACCAGATGATTTCATTCATAATAGATCAACACGTTAGGCAAGATTCTGTCTGGTACTTAAATTAATGTTATCATCTTGTTTCTTTTATATATTGTCTTGATCTTTTTCATATAAAAATTAAAGCTCTGTAATTTTAGGTACGGTTCACCAGTTTTCCCGTAGTTTACATAATGAATATGGCTTAATAGCTGCCTTGTCATTCTCCCTTATTTACATTTAACTGATATTAATTAATTATATTTTGTTAGTTTGCATGTTTTGCTTCTCTATTATTTTCCTGGACTGGCACAATCGCCAACCCTGAATTTAAGAATAACATATAAAAAATGATGGAAGAGAGGAAGAAGGAACTAGTTGAGAAAGTTTATTTTATTTTTTTATATTGCTGGTTGCATTTCTAATTATAAAGACCCCATTTAGTTTGGACTTGTCAACGTTGAATGTGTAACAAAATACTTTATAAGTACTGTAAGAGTAATATTTGAATATGCGTGAATGTTAATTAATTTAGAATTAATACCAGGGAATATATACGTGAAAATTAATGTTAAATCATTTATTTAATTTCCAATTAAGTAAAACTTGATATTAATTAACATACATGGACGTGAATATTGAAATTCATTCTTAAATATGAAATTCTAATTAACTTATAATTAGAATTAATAATACAGAAATACATAAATAAAGATGAATATTAATTAAATGAATGTGAATATTAATTATATGAGAATTAATAATAGAGAATTCACACATTAATAAAAGCACACAAGTGAAATGAATTTGTCAAATGTATATGTACATTGATGGTAACTAAATTGTTAAATAAATTAAATGCATATTGAAAAATGAAAAGTAAGTTATTATTGAAATAATTGAATTATAGTACGGTTAGAATCGTCCAAAAAGTGATTCTCGCTTGATGTGATAATTGATATATTATAGATTATGTGGTTTGATTGTGATTATTTAAGTAATCAGTCTCTAAAATGTGGTAAAAAATAATAAATTACTTTTGATGTTTTTCAATAACAATTAATCTAATTTTGTCGATATCTAGAGCTATTATTTGATAAATGGATGACAGACTTCTAGATTCCACTTTTAGTAATATAAGAAGGATTGGATATTCTAGTTGTTAATGTTGGTGTGTAACGACCTGGGCCTCGTGCCCAAGTTTTATCATACTTATTGTCCGTTTTGGGAAAGCCTAAGCTTATCTTATTCCTTATGGCTTTTTGTCTTGTTCCCCATGATTTGAATCCAAGACCTTTGATTTATGAGACAATTAAGTTGAATCTTGGTACCAATTTAGTAGACAGTACATATGATATAACGGCTTTGTCATAGAGATCGAGCCGTTACATTGTGTGTAACACGTAAGTCGTATGTTAGTAGTATTTGACGTTTTCTGTGAAGTCTTTAGTTCAACATGAATTGAGGCTGTATGAATGGTCTTAAGTTTGAGTTTTCATCCACTGCTAGATATGCCCGGACTCTTGTAAGGATGGGGGTTTTTTTTTTTTTTCTTTCTTTTTTTTTTTTTGAAAGAAGCATTAACCTTACCGGTTGTGATATTTTTCCCAATAGAATACTCATTCTGAATAAATTCTTGGTCTGTGTCTAAATGTATGGGTTCCATACTTGTTTAAATTTTTTACTGAAGGCAAATTTCTGAATTTTTAATTGCTAACTAATTTTGTTTCATGGTCATTTCTGTCTTTTTAGGGTGGCAGGATTTCTTTAAATTCAATGCAACGTGTTTGCACTCTTGAAGCGGAACTTGCTTTACTGCTCAGAATTAGCCACAAATATGGGAAGTCAGGGGCGCAGGTTCTGTTTTCCATGGGTTTACTGGAGCACATTGCATCCTGTAAAGCCCTAAATCTTCAAACGAAGGTCTGCCACCTTTTTTTTTTTGGGCCACTGCCTTCTTTACATAACAGACACGAAAATCAACACATACTGTTTGTCAGGGAACTTCACGGCGTATTGATACTAAGATTGGAAGATATTTGTCAGTTGATGTTGATGAACAGCGTATGGTCATTGCACCAATATTAAGATTGGTGTTTTCTTTGACATCATTGGTTGATACATCTGAGTTCTTTGAGGTTAGACTACTTCGCCGACTGTTGTAAAGAACACTTTTTCTCAGTTGTTACCTGCATTTTGCAATTTGGGTAGAGGTGTCATATAACTTTTGTGGAGTTAAATCTAAATTATGATATAACCTGCCCCTTCGTCGTGTCTTTTGCATCACTGCCCCCTCATGACCTCCAGATGGTTGTTGAGCCTTGAGCTAGTCAGCTAGTTATTGTGCGAAGAATGCGAAATTCTTCGTGAAGTAGAATACAGTATATAATAATTCAAATTACTTCGTTTTAGACAATGATATACTAAATTTGCAAGCTCTAAGTTGTAGATTGACGTCAGATTTCTTCTGTTATAAATTATGAGTCGCGAGAGGTTGAGGTTGAGAAGAAAAACTTATATCTTTTATTTTATGTACAAAGTTATATACAAGAATAGAAAAAAGGAAAAATTACATCTTGGTCCCTAATAATTACAATGACTACAAGTTGGTATACATATATAAATAATTCAACTCTCCCCCTCAAGTTGGTGCATAGATATCACGCATGCCCAACTTGGATAGCATTGTATAGAATGAACCACTAGCAACTCCATGTGTCATT
>CAIGRQ010279175.1:0-11426 GCA_903798375.1 Fraxinus sp. D2006-0159
CTTGAATCCAACTCGTTTCGGCTCATGAGCCCTTCACGAAACTTGAACATTGACTTGTCAACTTCTTCAATTTGGACTCCAAAACTCGACCAAGTGATTGCCTATCTCGGATCATATCACCATTGATCTAGTTGTGGACCTTTGAACTGCAACCCGTGTGGGACTATAACTGCTATCTGTTACACATTCAGGGATGAGACAAATACGAGCTACAAATCTGGATTAGCGCTTACAAAAGATCCTTGTATAAAGGACAAATAAAAACATGCCATGCCTCTATTTTTTCAAAACTCATTTTTAACCACATTATCCCGTAAAAAAATATTACATGTAATATCATTGAACTGCATTCTTTCAGAGAATCAGAAGAGCATTGATATAAATAGATGTTAGCAAAAAAAATTCACGAAAACCAAACATAAGCAGTCCCTCATCCCTTCCGACACTTGAAAGTTTTCATTAAACATCCTGAGGGTGAAAAAAGGAATAAATCTGATAAAAAGTTGTGCAACATAAGTTCTGGACATGGCAAAACACTTCATAATCTCTCTTTTAAGAGGAACATTGCTTTGATCAGATCATATGCAAAGAACAGTTTCCATGGCCTAAAACACAAGAGTCCACGTTCTTATGTACTTTTACATTGTTAATATCTATTCCGTTCATCTCAAAATGAGAAGCACGCACATAATGAGAAATACCCGTGGTGTAATTACAAGATCCAAACAGATTCAGCCAATCATTGGTACCAAACAATGGGAGTTGCCTTGTTCTGGGGAGGCTGTGGAATCATGCAGGGCTGCTGTTGCCAGTGATGCAAACCTTCACTTAAACTCATTCCACCAGACTCATGTTCAAAGCCAGACATGTTATTGTCAGCTTCAATATCCATTGTTGCCTCTCCTACTTCTTCAGGGTCCATCATATCTGTCTGAGGAACCTCAAAACCTGGCACAGAATAATTATGTGATGACAACCATGGAACAACAGCCTGACACTCGTTACTTGCACCAGAATTCTCATCCTCTGTCACAACCTCATTGTTCTCTAATCTCCAGTTGTTTGATTGGCTAGACCACAAAAACTTGTCTACACAATATACACAAACTAGTTATTTGTTTTCGAAACATCTACTCAGAAATCAAACCATACAATGCCAAAAATATCATTTCCAATTTGGAAACATCGTTGTTTTAACCACACATTTACACAATAAAATATTTTGCACATAAATCCAAAACTTTTCCATACTTTTTAATCCCACATTCTTCAAAAAATCACAATTCAAAACTCCATTTTTTTTTCCCAAAATAATGGCCATCAAACAGGAGCTTAAATCCTGAATTTGGACTTTACATAGTGACGGGAATGGTACCTAAGGACCAACTAGAAGAAGATCACAACCCATTACTTAAAGCATTACTTCTGCATTTAATGCCACACATTGTCCCATTATAATACCATAAAACCAACATTTTTCCCCTAATGTGCTGTCCACTTTTCTATCACCACAACCCGCCAAAGTTCACTACGTTTAGACAGAAAAGCAATTAACTATGTTTGCCAATAATTAAATCCTTCTGCAAATATGGACGTGTATAAGATCACTTGCCAACTATGAAGTATCAACACGGATACGTGTGTCTGACATGTCGTACCGTGATTTTTCAAAAAAATGCTGACACGATACGTTGTCGATGTGTTGATTAAATTCTTTAAAATTCTTCATTTATATAGTATAAATTCAATTTTATACTTCTTATTAATTTTTTTTGTTGAAATATTTTAAATATGAGTACCCCTATTTATTATTTAATAATAACTTTTATTTAAAAATATATAATACTTTTGATTTAAAAAAATTGACCATGACATAGTATCCGAGGAGTGTCGGACACGGACACACTACGCTATTTGAAGTGTTCTTGCTACATAGCTTGCCAATGCAAAACTAAAAAAAATAAAAGGTTGTCCTTCCCCAGTAATTCACGAAAATTGAACAAAGGCTATTTTGATATCAAACGGACCAAACCAAACCATCAACACCAATAAGATCAGCTCAACATTCTTCACCAACCATACTTTCTTCCAGATGAATACAGTGAACCTATATCAGATTTAAATCTTTTTAATCGCACTCCATTCATGTATTAATTTTCCACAAATTTTAAATCTCAAAGAGAGCAGAACCGTTTTTCACAAAATCCAAACAAGATACTCGATACTTGCCTGTATAAGCAGTCAAACATAAACTCAATAAACGAAGAAGAAACACTTACTTTTCAAACCCGAAATCAGGTCGGGATTTACAAAAATCGAGAAGTTTGAAGGGGACGGCACGAGAGGCGCGTTCACAGGATTGAAAAGCACGAGGGACCTCTCTTGATTCTCCGGTAAGCTCGGCAATTCGCCAATAGTCAAACCCTCCGTATTCCCTACTAATCTCTGTTCCGGTACTGATTGCTCAAACGACATTGGAATTTCAGATTCCTCCTCCTCTATTACGGGCAATAAATCAACATCCTACATACACACACACACCAGTAAGTATATAAAATTACCCTCAGTTAATGACTTGATTACCCACGCAAAACAATAACATCGGAAAATAAGTAGTCAATAATTTAGCACCAATTCAGAAATTAATATACAAATTTATTACCAGTCGACGAGTTTTTCTAGCGGGAGACGAAAGGGAGAAATCTGAGAATTCATTATTGACGTCCTCAAGTTCCTTCCTCTTCATATTCAACCGGAAATAACCGTCCATGACTAATATCCAATCAAATTGATTGAACTACAAACAATCCCCAAATTTAGATGGGAAATTATGATTGAGAAAAAAACCCTAGAACAGTTTTTTTTTGTTCTGCTGATTATGCACCATAAAGCTAGACGTAGAGTTTGATAGTTGGTGTAATAGAAGTGGGTGCGTAGTTATATCCTAGACTTCTCCAGAAGCTAAGCTGGGACAGAGAGCGAGAAGCAATTTTTAATCTTTAAAAAGTTTTCATTTCTTTAATTATTAAAGTAACTTTTTTTAATTAATGTTTGTTTGGTAAAGTTATTGTTTATTATTTAATCCAATTAAAATTAAAAATATAGTCGTTATTGATCTCACTCATATAATAAAAGTCAATAAAAAGATTAATTTTTCAATTTTAATCTGATTTTAATCTCTACCGAATACGTCCTAAATAGTCTATCAAACTACATTTTTAATCACACGTCTTATTGAATTTTTCATCACGCAGTTTATGAAGTCTATCAACAATTTTTTTTTTGGGTCAAATGTATGGTACATGAACTTTACGACATACACCAAAATAAATCATACTTGAGCTCAATTTTGTGTCGAAATTTGTACTTTTATTCAATTGTGCACATTAAAAAGCTATTAACTATAGAATTAGAGTTGTGATACAAGTACAGGGGGGTGGGGGGGGGGGTTTTTTGCCAGGGGCCTGCCAGGCCCCTGACTGTAGAGGGGGGGGGGGGTTTTTTTATTCTTTTTTTTTTAACATGTGGGGCCTGCCAGTGTGAGGGGCCTGGCAGGCCCCTGGCACTTATGCTCCTGTACTCGGAGCATAAGTGATAGAATTAAGCTATTTGTACAAATTTTTTTGACAAAAACCTTGACAAAATGCAAGGTGGTTTTTGTCAAGGTTTTTGTCAAAAAATTTTGTAAGCCTAGCATGGTTGATTAACTATATACTCCTACTTTAAATAATAAGCAAAATCTTATTTATAAATAATTTGTTTTAACCTCAACAAAATGAGCACTAATTAAATTGCAAGAACCCCCCATTATTTATATTATTGACAGACAGACCCAAGCAATATTTACAAACAATAAAGAATCTGTTGTTCAAGAACCAAAAGGGATTCTGACATGACTTCTTCTAAGCCATAACTCATACATAACCATATGAAAAGCATCAAAATCAACTGGAAAATTATGCCATTGAAAGTGCTTCTGCACTTTCATTACATTATTCTGCAACTTCAAGTACTCCTCCAACTCTATTCCTTCAAGTATATTCTTCAACAATGGAATGTCCATCTCTGAAAGGACAAGAGAGAAGCTGTTCCAGTTCAAAATGTCAGCATATGGGAGATCATAGTGATCTGCCAAAACCACAGGGACACAGCCGTAGTATAAAGCATCACCAATACGAGCTGTGTTTACTTCAAATCCTTTGGCGTGGATGCAATATTTGCTACCTAAAAGTGCTTCTGAATACGGCGTTTTTAGGCGAGTACGATGTATGGACATGCCGGAATCGTTTTCCCAGGCGTTAACAAGAAACTGTCGAACACGAGAGTTCATTGCTCCGGCGTAGAAAGCTAGCTTTTTCCTACAATTTCGTCCAACAATGACTCAAAAACTTTGTGAAAATAGGACAATTTACAATATACCATTACATTTAGGTTGTATTTACAATCTGCATATTATGCCCCTGTTTGGTCCGTATTAAAATATGATTTTAATCCAAGTCAAAGTCAAATAATTAAATATCAACCACATCTTTCATGTGTCTCACAACTTTTCAACCACACATTTTAAAAACTTTTATCACAATCTACTAAAAATCTAATTTTAATCCCCACCAAACACCCTCTATATTTTTCTTATTTAATAAAAAAAAAAACATATTTAACAGGAAAAAAATGGAATCTTTACAAAAAAAAATGGAAAAAAATGGAATCTTTAAAAAATAACAAAGTAGGGATACTTTTGTTTGTTTAGCCATTTATAATGACAAACTGCAAATAATTATATTTTTTTTGCTTCAAAAAACTTGGTTTTTTTTACCAATAAACCCATGTTTGGTTTAATTAAAAATATTGATAAAAATTTAAGTCAAAGTCAACAATTAATTTTGATAAAACATTTTATGCGACTCAAAATTTTTATCAACTTTTTAATCATATATTTAATCATTTTTTTTTAAATCAAAATCTACTAAAAAACTAATTTCTAGCAAAACCAAACAGGTGTTAAATAAAATTCAGTAATGCAAAATGTAATTTTGCATAAATTGTAAATACTCACAGAGTATAACTTGTAAATTTCATAAATTAATTTTTTCATTTCAAGTATCTTAGACTACACTATTTTTGACACATTGACTACACTATTAACATGATATATTTTAATTTCAATTCATTTACACAAATTAATTTGTATACTTTTATAAGCAATATTTATATTTGTCTCTCTCTTCCGGAAGTTTTATTAGCAAAAAAAAAAAAGAACACCAAAACAGAAACTTTTAAAATATATCAAAAAACCTATTTGTACAGCACTTAGAGGGCTGTAATTTGTGGGTCCCACACTAATTAGAGAGGGCTGTAAAAATTACAGCCCTCTAAGTGCTACTTTTTTACCGCCCTCTAAGTGCTGTAAAAGCAGCACAGTTCAAAATATATAGCAATACTTGAAAATTCGTTAATTGCAAAATGGAATAAAATTAGAACAAAACTTAAAATAAATAAGATATTCATTTTAAGCTACAAAATAATAAATAATATAAAGTACTAAATTGGTATTAATTTATTTGATTTTTTTATATTTTTATTCATTGAACACAAATTATTAGTGATGGCAAAAAAATCCGTCCCGACGCTGCCCCTGCCCCGAATGGGGCGAAAAAACCCACCCCAACGGGTTGCTGGGGTGGGTGGGTGGGGAGGGGAGGAGGTGCCCGCCCCATGAAGAATGAAAAAATAATAATTAATTACAAATTTCTTTTAAAAAATAGTTAATTAGAAATTTTGAAAAAAAATAAAATAAACAGGGCAGGAAATGGGGCAAGCCCGGGTCCCGAACCCGTCCCGTCCCGTCCCGTCTAAGATGGAGCGGGGCGGGATGAGGTGGGGGAGTGGTGGGGCGGGACGGGGCGAGGGTGCCCCTTCCCGAACCTGCCTCATTGACATCTCTGCAAATTATTTATTATGTGATGACAACTAATAATTTCCATATAATAACGTTGAAAAAAAAAAATCAAATGTAGTTTTCGTTATATTTATCAAAATTAATCTCTTAGATTTTTATTTTTTTTTCAAGCTGTAGTTTTAAGATAATGAAGATCGTAATTTTTTATATATTATCTACCATCTTTTAAAGCAAAAAGAAGAAAAAAAAAAAGTGTTTAGTAATTAAATTTTAAAACAATGTAAATTTAAAAAATATGATATGTAAATTGTAAATACACCCTAAATGCATGGTGTGTTCTGTAAATTTCCCTTTAAAAAAATAAAGTGCTATTTAAAAGAGGAAATGGCTACCTTTGAGATGGTGCACGAATTGGGGGTTCCCCTTTCCTTGGCCAAATCTGTGGAATGGATGCATCTTTATGAGTAACATACCCTGAAAGGAAATAACTTGATGAACAAACAACTTGAATTGCATTCAATTTCACTTCAACAGCTTCTTCCATGGCTGTTCTCCCCACAGAATGACACGCCACGTAGAAATGATCCGCGCCACCACTTCGATTCCAATAAGGATACTTAACACTAATGTTGTCGACGTAATTTTTGATAAATTTCTTAATCCCTCCAACACCAACTCTCTTGTCATGTCTCAATCCTGCTATTGAAAATGGCATGTAGAAAATGTCTGCTTCTGAAGGATCATTTGTTATGAAATGACTTTTGAATAGAGATTTCTTGAAATAACTTTCACTTGCATAGTTGCCACTAGGTTCATAGTCCACAGGGAGAAGAATATTTGCGAAGGGATCATTTTTCGTGTGGGGATATACGTAGATTTTTAAGCTTTTGTTCATTTCCTTGTAGTCTTCCTCGAAGAGAGTTATGTCATGAAATACTTCATTGTTGTTTCCTGAAACCAAAAAATGAGTCGTGTTTTACAAAAAGTACCAAATGGGATGCCAATATCCTCTATGACAAACACATTGACTAAACACTAAGGGTCTGTTTGATATGGACAATTTTTCATGGAAAATATTTTTCATTTTTCAACTTTTGTAGTGTTTGATTGGCAAAATTTTCCAGAGAAAATATTTTCTAACTTTCCAAATTTTCCACATTTTTGAGGAAATAAATTCTTGATATTTTGGTAGGCAAATATTTTCCAGATTTTTTTTTTTTTTTTTTTAACAATTGGAAGAAATTCTAGACACAATAGTAAAAAATATTTTCACTTTTATTCACAATTTTCATGTAAAATAAAGCCAAACGAATGGTATTCGATATTATTATTATTATTTCAATTTTTTTTATTTTTTTATTTTTGACAATTGGAACAAATTTTAAACCTAATAGTAGAAAATATTATCATTTTAATGGACAATTTTCATGAAAAACGAAGTCAAACGGACTCCAAACTTTCAACATTTTTCATAGAAAATTATATCAATCAAACACAATTAATTACAAATTTCAGTAAAATAATTTCTAGGAAAATACAAACGGACATCAAATTTTTAACATTTTTCAGGTGAAAAATTATATCAATCAAACACAGTTAATTACAATTCTCAGTAAAACAAATTTTAGGCAATTCAATTCCCAGTAAAACATTTTCTTTCCACCTATTTTTCACCTTGCAATCAAACAGACTCTAAAAGCCTGTTTGAACTTTGAACCCACTTTTATATATATATATATATATATATATATATATATATATATCAAAATGCATTTTGAAATAATTTGATGGAGAATGGATGATTAAAAAATAATGAAAGATTTTGGGATTGCGTGTAATAATATTTTATTGAAAAATATATTGTTAAAAATAAGATATATTGAAAATAATGAAGACCAAATAAGATTAAATCTCTTTAGGGTTATCAGGACCACCTGATCACCATCAAGAAAGAGATGTGTTGAGGCCAAAGGTATAATTAGTCATCCTTGGCCACAACCACTAATAACCATTTTCTAATGACTTAATTAGTAGCTTAATTTCGTCGGTGCATTGATGTTGAGGTGTTTAGTTAAATTCCAAATCGCCAAGCATGCAATTATTGATCCAAAATTAATACTTTGATATATTATTTAAAAAAAAAATGGTATTATTATTTCTTTAAATAAGACAAATCATCTGATAATTAGTTTTTAGAATTAGCAAATAGCCAAATACTTACTGCAATAATCTTTATTTAATTAGTGACTGATTCAACGTTGAAACATTATTAGCCCCCTGGTTTGACGTCCACGGTACATCACGACTACATCCATTCACCTACCCCCTTAGATATTCCAAAGAAGGCCAATTTTGTCAATTCCATTACTATTGCCATGAAATTACTTGCTCTAGAAGTTCAAGCATTCAACAAGACTTGTGCATGAAGAACATTCAAAATTCCACATAATCGATGCATCCACACCCTTTTCAACATATAAACCTATAGGATGCTAAACTAGAAAACCACCTCTATGTACGTTCCACGTATATGACAACCAAGAAATGAAAAAACTTTCTACTTTCTCGCTCGACTCTACAGTCTTAAAAACACTAAGAGGGTGTTTGGTATGGATTAAAATCAAATTTTTAGTAGATTGTGATAGAAGTTTTAACTGATATTGATGAAACGTGTGGTTGAGAAATTGATAAAAATTATGGGCCTATGAAATATGTAATAGAATTGAAGTTTCATATGATCACTTGAGAAGTTGACAAAAGTTTAGAAAAGTTATTTCAAATAATCACATAATAACAGAAGAAACCATGATCATGAAAATGAAGTTTCTTACCATCACCCTTGCTAACGTTTGATAAAGGAGGGATTTCACTGAATCCCACTGGTTCTTGAACATTAACATCATCTTCACTGTCATTTGTCGAACCCGGGATTTCATGATCAAGAGCCGAACTGTTAGTCCATTCCTCGAATGAAACTCTTTTAATCAAGAGAGGATGCACATGTTCTGGATTAAGTTTTGAGAACTCGAGAGGAAGATTCACATGAAGCCGGGTTTGCCCCGGAACAATATCAAGTTTCAAGGTAGAAGATATGGAGAAGAAAATGAAAAACGAGGTCCCAAAAGCCAAGAAAATAGGTACCAAAAACAAGCCTCTTCTTGAATCTTTGAGCAGGCGAAGCAAAAATATTGTACCAGCCATGGAATATGCCATGTCTCACCTCAGAGAGAGAGAGAGAGAGATAACCTTAAAGGACTAAGTCTATGATCATGTTATGATGTTCTGCACGAGAGTTTCACCTCTACAGGTTTTAACCAAAAATATGAACAAGTATTTTGACTAAAAAATTGATTATTTGTGGAATAATCGAGTTGGCTGCTTGAATAATTATTTCTATTATCCAATATAAATAGTTTTTATACAACCCGTGCAAGTAAACTTGAAAGCAACAGATTAAAATAGATAATACTAGTTGTCTATATTTATACATATTAATGTGCATGAGGCTGTTGAGGCATCAATTGAACAAGTTTTACCCTTTAAAATTTTAATATTCTATAGATTGGAATATTTTTCTTACAAACATAGTTTAGAATACCGTTAGAAATTAATATATATTAGTATGTTGAATTTGATTATAATTTTATTGGTAACAAAAGTTATAAAGTTTTCACATATATTCGCANTATAGATTGGAATATTTTTCTTACAAACATAGTTTAGAATACCGTTAGAAATTAATATATATTAGTATGTTGAATTTGATTAAAATTTTATTGGTAACAAAAGTTATAAAGTTTTCACATATATTCGCAAAAAAAAAAAAACAAAAAAAAACAAACAAACATACTAAAGTCTTGAAATGTGATGTTTTGAAGTTTAGTACCCTGAAATTTGACAGTAGGATGAATGTCCCCTTCACAAGTTTATAGAAGTATCAACCACGGCCATCCCCCTTGTGTTTAGGTTAGTGTTTTAACTAAAAAAATTACTTATAATTAACTTGGACTTACTTATAATCTACTCAAACGATCTTATATATTTTTTCTATTTTCCTTATTTATTCAAATATTATTTTTGTTCTTTGAAAAGAATTTTATTTTTTTTTTTGGTTTCATTATTAAGAGCTTGTTTGGTACCGCTCAAAATTCAATTAAAATTAAAAATATTGTTGTTATTGGGTTCCACTCGTCTAATAAAAGTTAACAATAACGGCTAATATTTCAATTTTAATCCGATTTTAATCTCTACCGAACACACCCTAATAGATTCTTCTGTGATTGAGTCTATTTCTTTGATGTTGAGTTTTGTTGATATATGAACGTATTGAGCAAAACGTTGACTGGACTTTGCTAATCCTACTTGACTAATCCTACTTGAAGAAGAAATTGACATTTAACTCCCAATGGTTGAGGTTAATTCATTAGAATCTGAATTTGGTTTCTAACGGTTCACTTCGCTAGCTTCGATCCCCTCATTGGGGCTTGGCTAACAACATATGGGCCCCGTTTGTTTATGATTAAAATCAGATTTTAATCTAATTCAAAGTCAAACAATCAATGTTAATCACATCTTTTATGAATCTCACCCACAGCTTTTCAATCATACATTTTAAAAACTTCTATTACAATCTACTAAAAATTTAATTTTAATTCACATCAAACACCCACATGATATGTTCTACGTTCGAAGGTACAAAGAGGTCAAGAAGCGAGAGTTTGTCCACCAAAAATTCATGTTGAGCATGAGTGTGAGACTTGGTTATCAAAACTTACTGAAACAACCGATTCTACTTTTTCTTTTTCATAAATCAAATGTTCTTCTGTTTGATTATCAAAATACACCTTTTCCCTCTATAATTCAGTATTTTTTTGAAAATGAATTTTGTTGATTTAAAATGTTGACAAATCAGCTAATCCTATACTATTGAATAAAAAGGAATACAGAAAATTCCAACACAAAAAAAGCAGATGATGTGGTCATTATGGGGCACCTCGAGCACGAGGACCTCTCCATTCTCAATTATGGGACCCATGCCCTCGGGGTGTGATAGTCCTCGGGATACCTCGAGGATTGACCCAATGACTACCTGCAAGATTACATTGGTCGTCATCGGACTGTGTGGTCGGGCATTTACCTTATCCAACCTCTCAAGGTACTCTATGATCGAGCGTTGATAGTCCTTACCCCGTAAAGACTCTAACTCTATCCAATTACCACTATTCAAGAAATTCTAAGACTATAAGAAGTCTATCTTGAAACACACTATAGGTAAGATAAGCCTTCTAGTTTTAATCATAGTTGTCAGACCCGACCCAGACAGTGACTCGGACAATGCAGCGGGTCGGTGGGTCAGTGGTTCGACCGGTGACCCGGTGGTTGAACCGACGGTCAATGCTTGTTAAATATATTATCTGTTTATTGAATAATAAAATTTTGACATTTTCGAATACTAACTAAATTAACCTTATGTAATTTAGGTGACTAAATTTCAATTTTTATTTCAATCTTCAACAAATTGTAAATC
>CAIGRQ010279193.1:0-14201 GCA_903798375.1 Fraxinus sp. D2006-0159
AATCAATTGGAAGATCTAACCTCATCATGCAAAGAATCAGAATTTATGGATCTAAGGTATGTTTCCGCTTTTATTTTGATGTTCTCATTGATTTCAACATGGATGGTAATTCAGTAATGTTTGATTATTGATGTTTTGGATCTATAATCTCTAATGTTTTCTATCATCTCAAACAAGGGCTAATATTATATAACCCCGTTTGGTCCCATTAAAATTTTAATTTTTTTTTTCTATCGTCTTATCAATCATATATTTTTCAATAAAATAATATTACATGCATATATTTTCAAAATCTTTTATGCTTCTTTATCCACACATTTTTCAAAAAAATAATAATATTCCTACCATTAAAATTACGAGTAACGGGGCCGTGTGTCCGTGTGTGTGGGTGAGGGGTGGGGGTGGGGGGGGTGGGAGTGGAGGACAGTAGTATCAACTATCAACTCGTGACTTGCTTTAAAATATGTAATGTTTTTGTTTGTTATTGAAAAGGGCAACTATTGCTTAGCCTCCATCTCGAAATAATTTATAAAGAGATTAATTTAAATAGATAATAAATAAGTGGTGGCTAGTAAATAATACTTTTAAATTCATTAAAATGTGTACCGTTAATATATAATTTAAAAATTTTGCCAAACCGAGACAATTATCCTCCTATTTTTAAGTTTTTGGAATGTTTGGACATTATAAAGGTTTTCTTATCTATATTTATTTCACTTTTTTTTCTTGAATGAAGTAGTGATTAACGATGAATAGTGATGAAAGTGTAAACCCTTTCGACTTAGTTGAAATTGTACCAAGTACAAAATACTACATAGTTCAAACGCGTATAATCCTACGTTTTTATCAATTCATAGAATGTTCGAGTGCATGTTTGTTTAAACCTCAAAAAAGTAAAAGTATTTTTTTAAAAGTAAAGAATTTACTTAATTGAATAACAAATTCAACGAGGAAATTAACTTTTAGAAAGTTCATAGGTGTTTGGTAAAAGAAGTTACATTTGGACGTGTATTTGGATTATAAGTTAGTTTCAACTGCTGCTACTTTTTTCAAGCTCAGCCAAACGTACTCTTGAATTGTTTTGTGTCGCATAGTTGAGCAGTTGAATAGCAACCGGACTCGCCATAACCACTGGCGATGGACCCCTTTTGGTATTTTTTTTCCGAATGGTCCATTTCATGATTTGGTGATGTTTTGAACTGTAAGCAATATGACAAGAGAATTTCAACAACTCGATCATAGGCCTAGCTAGTAATGTTCTAACACGAGTGAGTAGATAGAGGAAACTCAAGGCTACAATTCGGTGGTGGAAAGGGTGATTAAACCTCACCTTGACCGTTGACCTCTGCAACGTGTAAGGGACGAGTTCCAGTCTCATACAGCTCGAGTAAAGAACCGGGTCACTCGAAAGACTAAATCTAGCAGTTAAATGAAGTAATATACCCGTTTTTTTGAATTTAAGGCATCTAATTCTGAAGTGTGTCAAATGAAGTAAGACTACAGCTAGCAGACATCACAAAAGACTGAAATTGGACATTTCAAAGTCACAGGTCAGCTGTAGAATAAAATAATCCTGTGTTTGAACTGAAAAGGCTTAATGGTGTTGAGTATGCTAAAATAAGAATACTATCATCAAGTGTTAACTGTCTCGTTTAAAAGTATGAACTGTTAGAAAGGGATGCACTCAAATCCCCCTTCAAGTGCAACTGAGACTTATTTTTCCATCGAAAGCCCAACCAGATATAATTTTTATATGACATCGAAACTTGATTCAAAAATACTTGTACCTTGTTGCACCGTCTCGTCTACAACCGACGTTCAAGATTCTTGACTCTGTCTATTCTTTCACTCTTGAGTAAATTTGAAAGATTTACAGGTGGTATGGGAAAGATTGAAAAAAAGTCAGTAGAAGGTGGACTTTAGCTACACCACAACTGTGTGCTGGGGTCCAACTCATAGTAAGTGTCTTGTAGCAAAAATGCATAAAAATTAAAGATTCCTCTCTGCTTTTTCTTCCTAAATCATCGCAAGAAAGAATTCAATTTTACAAAGCTTTAACAAAGTAGTGACAGCAAGAAGTACAATACTAGCCATTCACTGCATTTTCCCATGCTCCATTAAATTCCAATATATTTCAATGTCTAGTTCCCATTGTTCTCTGCTTATTTTCTCGTCTCAATAAATTTGGGGTCAGCTCCACGAATCCTTTTCCGTCACTTCGTCCAGTTCATTACTAGATACACGGGAATATCTAAAGCAAAGGCATCCCTGTATTCTTACCAACTTCTCTTTATTCTCTCCAGTTCTTAATTTCTATCTTTTTCTGGTGACCAAAACAACATATTCGTAGTTGGTTACCTTCTTTCCCTTCTTCTAACTTGTCAAATAGGGGTCTCTGCAGTATGCAGTGCTGAAGTGTTTTCAGTTATTGAAACGATGAACTGCGGAACCAGAAGTAATAATCAGCATTTTTTCAGTTCATTTTCACTTTTTTTTCTGTTCCTTTTGGTTCCTGCACTTGGCCTCAACTTAGATGGAACTCTTTTGCTTTCTTTCAAGTACTCTATTCTCAGTGACCCTTTATCAGTTCTTGATAATTGGGACTACAATGATGTTACACCATGTTTCTGGACTGGTGTAACGTGTGCTCAATTTGAAACCTCGACTGGTGCACCAGACATGTTTCGAGTCATTAACCTAGTCCTTCCAAACTCCAAACTCCTTGGAACAATACCAGAAGATTTAGGCTTCATTGAACATCTCCAGTCCCTTGATCTTTCCAACAATTTCTTGAATGGAACTCTCCCAAGTTCACTTTTCAATGCTTCAGAACTACAGGTTCTTTCTCTGTCCAACAATTCAATTTCTGGTGGACTTCAAGAATTCACTGAAGGAGGAAACAGTCTCAAGGTTCTTAATCTTTCTGAAAATGCATTGGCCGGAACTATTCCAAAGAGTTTAACTTCTTTACAGAATCTGACAGTGGTTTCCTTGAGAAGTAATTATTTTTCAGGCCTGATTCCAGGTGGAGTTCAGTATATTGAAGTCCTGGACTTGTCTTCCAATTTGTTTAATGGATCGTTGCCTGTTAAATTTGGTGGGGGGAATTTGAGATACTTGAATCTTTCTTCTAACAAGCTTTCTGGATTAGTACCATCAGATTTCGCGAAGAAAATCCCTGCAAATGCAAAAATTGATCTTTCGTTCAATAACCTGACAGGCGAAATCCCAGAATCAATGGCCTTATTTAACCAGAAAACTGATTCTTATGCAGGAAATATAGATCTCTGTGGGAAACCACTCAAAAAGCTTTGTACAATTCCATCAACACTGTCGAATCCACCCAATGTTTCGACAAATACTTCTCCTGCTGCAATTGCAGTCATACCAAAAACAATTGGCTCGACTCCTCTGCCAAATTCTCCCGGAAAAACTTCAAATGCAGCTCAAGATCCAACACAACACAGGTTAAAACCCGGAGCAATAGCAGGCATCGCAGTTGGGGACTTAGCTGGTATTGGAGTTCTTGCAATCGTATTCCTTTATGTATATCAATTGAAGAAGAAGAAAAAGGCAGATTCTGCAGGCAAAGAGACTCCAATAGTTAGTGTTCATCAGTTCAAGAAAGACTCAGAACCACCAGTAGAGAAAGAAGCACGAAATGTTTCAACTTGGTCATGCCTAAGTATCGCGAATGGTGAAGAAACATCAGAAGCCACAGGATCAGACAGTGATGACTATAATAACAGCCATGCCATTGATGATCAAGTATATAATTCAAAGCAGCAGATTGAGAAAAGCAAGAACCAAAGGTCCCTTGTGATGGTTGATGGGGAGACCCAACTTGAACTCGAGACATTATTAAAAGCTTCGGCTTATGTACTAGGATCTAGTGGAGCTAGTATAGTATACAAAGCTGTGCTTCAAGATGGTACATCATTTGCTGTTAGGAGAATTGGAGAAAGTGGAGTCGAAAATCTTAAGGAATTCGAGAATCAAGTTAAGGTCATTGCGAAGTTACGTCATCCCAATTTAGTTCCTGTTAGAGGGTTCTACTGGGGAGATGATGAAAAGCTTGTAATCAATGACTATGTCTCCAATGGAAGCTTGGCCAATTTTGGTTACAGTAAGTTCTTGATTTTCCTTGAAATCTACATACTTTCTAAATTTTTATTATCTATTTCATATTATAAGTTGCTGCTAGATTTTCATAATATTGTGTTTGAATTTCAAAATCAGGGGTAGCTCAAATTCAGCCAGTATTTTCTCGCAAAATTTTTACACTTTTTTACAATTGCTTTGTGGTATTGACATCAATTTTTCAGCAGTTGCAAAATATTGTTCTTTGTATGTAGTACCATATCTTTCATGCCAAGTCCGGTTGATTTTGTTCCTGGTTTTTCGAATAATTTGGGACCTTGAGTAATAATTTGTTCCCAGTAGTCCTCCATATGAGGGAAATAGCTCTGAAAATTCCTTTTCATAGAAAACACAGAATAAGACAGAGACATGTGCAACACTAGCTCATAGTTCTGTCTACAACACATAGTCACAGGCTTAACTGTAGTCGACAGTACAAGGATGGAAAAAAAAAAGGAACTAAAATTCTATTTATTACACTATTTACTCTAGTTGACTACTACGTACCAAACATGTACTTAATTGAGTTGTTCATTTAAGGACATCTTTCTTTTCAGGAAAAGCCGGTTCGTCCCCATATAATTTGCCTTTCGAAGTCCGGCTTAAGATTGCGAAAGGAGTTGCCAAGGGACTGAGCTACATCCATGAAAAGAAACATGTACATGGCAGTATCAAGCCTAGCAACATTCTGTTGACAGCAGAAATGGAGCCTGTGATCAGTGATTTAGGACTCCACTGGCTTATATATGGCAAGCACGGCCACAAATCAGACAGTTCTGCTAGGCATTTTGGTAGCAAGAGATCAACATCTTCGCACGATAATGTTCACGATCATCAGTCCGTTAGTGGCAGCCCCTCCATTGCGCCGGTAGGCTTTGTTGGGTGCACTTCCTCTTATCATGCACCGGAGTTGCTCAAAAACCTCAAGCCTAATCCCAAGTGGGATGTCTATTCCTTTGGGATTTTGTTGCTTGAGCTTATAACTGGCAAAGTATTTTCGGACAGGGAGTTGAGACAATGGACCACTGATTTGGTTGTCTACGAACCGAACCGGGTTCTAAGGATGGCTGACATGGCAATAAGGGGTGATGTGGCAATCCAAGAGGAAGCCACGTTATCGTGGTTTAAGCTCGGGTTTTCTTGTGCTTCATTGATTCCACAAAAAAGACCTTCCATGAAAGAGGCATTACATGCCCTTGAGAAAATCCCATTTTCTTCACACTAAATGATGGTGTTGGAAGAAAAAGGCTAATGTGGGATAAAGCCATAAAGGCCAACTCTTTGTTCCTTTTTGACTAGGAGTATTTGGTGCACGATGAAGGGATTGAATCTTGTTAGTAATTGATGAAAAGTTGCAAGTTTTATTGATTAATCAAATTGGTAGTACTATTTATGATGCTTTCTTGGGATGATCTTTTCTTTGTCATTAAGCAATTACACACAATTATTGAACTTTTTGCATGCCACAGAAAATGATTAATACCTGTCATAAAAAGAATAGAAAGGTGATTAATTGGTGGTAAGTGAAGCATGTGAACTTTTTTGCGTTTGTTTTTAGAATTGTCTTCTTGTGCACCAAGTTTGGTGTACATCCCCTCACAATAGGGGCCGCTTAAAAATATAAAAACGGGTTGCCTTATTGTGAGGAGGCTATCAAACTAGATGTCCACTTTTAGTGTACACCTAGCATTTCCTTTGTTTTAAATACAAATCCACTAGCACATGCCCATCATGTGTCCATCACCTGCCGTCACCATCGAGTACTTTTAAAAATGGATTGGTCAAGCCCACGTATTTTCACTTTGATTTTTTGATGGTGACATATTTTCACAATGATTTTTTGAATTGTAAAAGACAAAAAATCCTTAAGTAAGCATATAATTACAAAAAAATCATTTTAATTAAAAGATAATACTATCATTTAGCTAACAGGTAAAAATCAAACACTTTCATGTAAAATTTCAAAATCAGCTAACTTTTCTTATTTTATTCCAACACAGTTAAAAACGTTCTCATTTTTCACTATCTCATGATCAAACATTGAACAATAATTTTTTTTTTTTTACGTCTATTATTTTGAATCGGCAAGTACAATATATTTAATTATCTTATTTCTACATAAATTAACATGTAGATGAATTTTTTTTAAAATAGATCTATAATTTTTTTAAGCATAAACAAGAAAAAAAAATCATCTACATATCATGGTCGTCGTAACAGCTGTTGTTGATGTTAACAGTCGACCCTTTTTTTTAATCATAACAGTCAGTGGTTGGGTTGATTTTTCGACGTTTTTTATATAATTAAAAATTCGATTTGGTCATGCAGATATGGTTGTGGTTCCAGTTTGTTACTTCGGTGATTTCGAATTGGATGAAAAAGATCAATGGGTATAGAAATGGTCGAGTGATATATGTGGTGGTATTTGTATTTTCATAACATGGGGCACATCATATGCGAAAATGTACCATAATTTAGAAAACAAGCTCAAAGTTGACCTTTCTCAGTACGATATTGAAGTGAAAATTAAATTCAACCAACATTCATCCATCATGATTCTACATATGAAAGTTGCTTCTGATGCTGAAGTGAATTACCTATTTGAATTGAACAACATGCGTATAACTCCTCTTTGCATGACTTAAGTGAGGAAGAATGTTACCGAAGGTGAACCCGAAGATTCCGATGGAGAGGATCACAATGCTAAGATTTTTGGGATACAATGGAGATAACTCGGGATAATGATATAGTTATTCCTGAGATAGTTAATCCTTATTGTGATCTTGCTGTTACATACAGAATTCCATCGGTAGTTCACGACAACGAGAATGTGAATGAATTTACAAATGATGATGTGATTGCTTTATCCCATCAAATACATGAGTGGGCTGAGAGCGCAGGGATTCGATCGAGTGGACCGTCATCTAATTCTTCATGAGTGGTTCCTGATGATGATGATTTGTATGTCGAGAAACTGTTTGAAAAAAAAAAAGATTTGTAGGAAGCTGCACATCGAATTGCATTAAAATACAACTTTGAGTTCAAAGTGAAGAAATCAAACAAGTTATTGTTGACATTATCTGCATCGACGACAGTTGTCGTTAGTGTTTACGAGCGACGAAGATGGATACAAATGAATATTTTGTAGTTCGCGAACTCGTCAAAATGATCACAGACAAGCTCATGCATGGTTTATTGGTCAACAATAATGCACAAGTATCCGGATTCACAAACGATCTACAGACCTTCGAACATCATTAATGACGTTCGTTGAGAGTACAGAGTGGGCATGAGTTACTAGAATGCTTGGAAGGCCAAAGAATGCGCGCTGGAGGACTTAATAAGCTTATCCAAGGAAAACTATGCTAAATTGGTCAGCTATTACCATAAAATGGGTACAATGAATCTTGGCTTTGCATTTTTCATTGAGAATAAGTGCCAGAATTGCTTTAAAATTTTCTTCATGGCTCTTGGATAATGCATTCGGGAATTTCGAAATGCAATGAGACCTGATTTTAGTCGATTATACAATTTTGAAAGCTAGATACAGAAGCAAGTTAGTTATTGCTACGTGTCAAGATGTCAATATCCAAATTTACCCTCTTACATTCGGCATAGTCGATAGAGAATGATCTGTCAATGTGTTGGTTCTTTATAAAGCTGAGGGAAGTATTCGGGGAAGTCGAAGACCTTGCCTTTGTAACTGATTGGGGACCATCTATAATAAATTGTATCGCTGGAATCTTTCCCGAAGCACATGGGTATTGCATGTACCATGTACAAGGCAACCTGGAAACTAAGTATGAGGGTAAAGGCATTGTTTCATTGTTCATGAGAGAGGTCGGAGCTTATGGTGTCGAAGAGTGCAATAAATTCATGGCAGAAATATGGAGTAAATTGTTCCCGACGTGGAAGTATCTAATGAAAATGAGAATTAAACATTAGGCGAGATCACATTTTTCAGAACGTCGGTACAATATGATGACGTCAAACAATGCGGAGTCTCTCAATGCATTGTTCAAGAAGGATCGAAAGTTGCCTATCCTAGTAATGATTGAGAACATTCGTAACAAGCTGCAGCAGTGCTTTCACGATCGACGTGCGAAATCACAGAGTTGCAAGAGCTTGCTGCACCGGTCCAGGAGGATAAGTCTTCAAGGGTGCAGAGGTTGCGAGAAAGTTGAACGTAGAACTACTGGATGAGTTGCGTTTCTCCGTAAGATGTCCACGTAATACGACATACATGGTGGAGTTGACTAATAATACCTCTACTTTTAATCGATTTCATTTGGAGAATTTTCCATATGAGCATGTAGTCGCGTTGACTATGTTTCAAGGCTTTGCGGCGAGAACCTTATGCTCTCCTTATTACACAACTGATTATTGGAGAGCGACATACGTTGAGACTTTATTTCCTCTACCGAATAAATTCGAGTGGGAAGTTCCTGACCATATTCTCCCACTTAATAGTTCGTTGCCACCTGAAGTTGAACCGCGTGGTCGAACGTTCACGTACATCTAGAATACCATCTATAGGAGAGTTTCCTCGACCACGTAGGTACAGAGCAATATGGCATATTTGCCAATTTTGTACAAATCGAATTCACCTTGATGACAATTAGACAAATAAATAAACAAATAAATTTTCAATATTTACAATTTGTTTACAATATTTACAATTATTTAACAAATAAATAAACAATTAAATTTTCAATATTGACAATTTGTTTACAATATTTACAATTATTTCACAAATAAATAAATAAACAATTAAATTTCGATATTGACAATTTATTTACAATATTTTCACAAATAAATAAACAATTTGTTTACCATATTTACAATTATTTCACAAGTATTCACAAATCACAATTGAATTCATACAAATCGCAGACTAACTTATTCTTCAAATTTTGTATCCAAGATTGGTTGATTTCATCAACCTTATGTCTATACTCAAAAATTCGATATACTTTATTGGACATCTAGTCGTTTCGAGTACGAAATCGGATATATGGTCGTGTCAGTAGGCGTAACAGCTAATTCCCACACAAAATCTCCACTCTCTTCTTCCGTCGATAGCATCAACTCAATTAGGACTTCAAGTTGACGTATTGACGGTTCAACTAATTAATTATCATGTGACGAAATTTTGAAACGACTTTCAATATGAATCGCAAATGTATAACACTCACCTAAAGGTCATCGAGGAGGGCTGCAAACTGTTTGTCAGTGGACATCTGTCTGCTCGGAATTCTCACCAATGATGCAACCGAGGGTAACGTTTCTCCCCTCGTCTAACAAATCAGGTACCCAAGAGAGGGATAGTTTCATATGCCCAGATCTACAACACATACAATTATTATATATAAATTCAGAATAAAAAACATTTATAACGTTGATTATGTTAAATCATTTTCATGCACAGCTAGGGGCAATCCATAAGTATCGTACTTTCAAGTGGACCACTTAGATTTCGATTGTGATCTAGTGAAGACGTGAATGGTGTCCTCAAAACATCTTCGACCACACGGATAGTTGTTGAAGGCATCGATGTCGTCAACAACTTCAAAATGGAAAAAGTCGATCGCAATTTTCTTGTGATGACACCTCAACACGCTCTCAAGGATGTTGACTAGTCCTATCTTTAATCTATCCAACATTTGATCGCACTCCCTAATTGCGTTAATCAACTGTGATAGAAGCATTGTACCCTGTCCCTAAAAATATGTCTCGTGTAGCCTATTGCTTCTTTGGGTACCATCCGTAGCTGTCTTGTCGTCCACTATCCTCAGCCCAGTTACGAGGGCAAACTCAAATATGGAGAAAGTAGTGACCTTGCCCCGAAGGGCATCGACGTCGACTGGTCTAAGCAGTGACATAGTAACGTATCAATAATCTGTCCAGAGTACGGTACCCATCTCAACTAATACAGGGGCCACAAGAAGGACCGACGAAGGATTTTGTGTGCTCATCATCCATCAACTTCAACACAGTAGTAAAATTGTCAAAACTATTGTTCCACGTACATTTTCCCGCCATTTGTCTCAACTCCACAGTTGGATGATACTTCATCATGCAAAAACTCAAATATTAGAACCTTCAATAATAGATAATTTAATAAACATAATTTCAAAATATTAAGCGAACCGAATTATGGACAAATAAAGAAAATAATAAAATATAGAAAATTAAGAATTAAAAAGAATTTTAGATTGAAAAAAAAAATTAACAAAGAATATAAATATTACATAATTAAAATTAGAAAATTAAATTTTATCATAAAAAGAAAAGAATTAAAAATAATTTTAAATTGAAAAGAAAATGAAAAAAGGGGCCATTTGGGGCTACTGATTAAAACAGTTGGAAAATTTAATTTTCAATACAAAAATAAACATTTAAGAAATTTTAAAACTATTTCCAAAAAAATTATAATAAAAGTTTATGAAAATTAAATAAATATTATAAATATTATTTAATTAAAGAAGAAAATTAAATTAACAAAGAATATAACTAGAATTAAAATAATTAAATTTTATCATGAAAAGAAAATAATTAAAAATAATTTTATATTGAAAAGAAAATGAAAAAAAAAATTTATGGGCCGACTGTTTTAGTCGGTCTTAGACCGACTGAAACAATCGGCCCAAAGTGCTACTATTAACATTCGCCCTCTTTTGGTGACTATTAATAACAGTCGGCCGACTGTTACACCGTTGAATAGGCTAACTGTTCTTGTCAGAAATGGCGAGAAATTATCATTTTCAATGAGTTAGGGTGAAAAAAAAAAAAAAACCTAAATCTCTACTCCACCCAATGATCTACCTAAATAATGAAGAATAAACATTATACATAACAATAAATGAAAAATCCATCTCATAATTTCAAAAAAGAAACTTACCTTGTTAAAGATAATGGCCGATGTGTAGTGGTCAGCGTTGAGTTTGATTGTAAGTGTGTTTCTTCGGCTAGATCCCGACTTTTGGCCGTGTGAGTAATTTTTTCTTTTTCCTTCTCTCTTGCGGTTTGACTGTTGATGTATATATGGGTATTTTTGGGTTTTAACATTTAACTTATCATATTATACATTTTCACTTTTTTTTAAGTGGTCAAAGGCTGGTATGAAAATATAGTCAGGTCAATGAGCCAATTTCACTTATTTTCTCGTCACCAACCACGTCTACTGCCACTGTGTTATGGATTAAACTCGAGCAATAATGAAGAGACAAAATGAACAAACATACACATAAGAACCCATATATTTATGATAGTTCACCCTCATAAGAGACATATTTAGATTTTTCACAAAATAAAGAATAAAGATTGTTTGACTCGTCAATCCACAAAAAAAGAAATGGACAGAGTTTCATCTTTGAGTGACAAAAGAAAAATTTGTGAAAAGCTACAAGGGCCCCCAGTGGGAGGCTCACACGATGAGCTATTAGATTAGTGGTAGAGCCCGTTCAGGGTTTGCAGCAATAACTTGGTATATTTGATGTATGTCCATTAACTAAAATATGTCTATGTTTATATATAGTCTCATATTTAGTAATGTTGGACTCTTTATTCTATATCAAGATCATCAAAATGAGTAAGAATACTATTTCTACGAAAAATGACATAGGACATAGACAAACAAGTACTTCAAAGGCAATGCATTTATCAATTTCAAAGTGAATTCGTCCTCGTGAACATTCAGATGTGATCAATCTTGTACTTCTCTATATTTTTAATCTTCAACTCAGACACCTTTAGTCCTTTACAATGAAAGAGATGGTCAACTCGAACTCTTTCAAAACAACCTCCTACAAAGAAATGATTAATTAATATATCCTTATAGTAAAAGAAAATGTACCTCTCCAAACCTAACCTACGTGGCTATGTCCTAACCAGGGGCAAACCCAACACTCGGCTAGCTGACACGACCGCTAGTGTTGGCTCCGCAAAAAAAAATGGCTTATAAAACTTTGATGAATAACGTTAAATATTTAAAAATGTAATAACTTTCAACAAAAGCTCGTGTGGTTTATATGGTATGGTGCTAGTTTTATATGAAAGAGACACAAGGTTTGATTCCAAAAACTTCCCCTCTTTCTTTTAATTTTTTAACTTCTAAATTGCTTAAAACAAAATTTTATACCATATTTGCAATAGGTAAGATTTTAACCCGTACTCATCATATGATAATGGAATGCCTGACCGCTATGGCAATTGAATAAATTTAGCAATAAATGTTACAAGAAACTATATGTTCAATTTGGAAAGTAATATACTACTTGTTTTAAAAATTATTATTATTAACTAAAATTCAATATTGCAATGACTTAGTAATTGAACCGCTAAACCAATGATATGTACAATGGATAATATATATTTTTATTGTTAGATTTTGTTAATTTATTTTGTAAAATTTAAATTTAGACAATCTAAATACTATTTTTTATTTTTTTAAGAGTTCAAAACACATTTTTTTTGGGTAAAAAATAGTTCTAAAAATGATTGTTTTAAAAACTTTGCATAAGCTTTGCCTAAGTTTGGAATTAGTATTTTTCGTTTAATTATGCTTTATATATAAGTTTCATTTTGTCTCGCTTAAATCTGTCACAACTTGAAACTTGATCATATGTATATGATTCAAAAAATATATATTTTCTTGTTATTTTGGATTATATTTTCATTGTATATGATTTTTATATTTATATTGAAGAATTTTTTTAATATTATTTGATTAAATATTAATAAATAATCTCATTATTGCGACCTTCATCTGCTAACAACCGCCCTAGCTCACTCAACTTCTTGGATTCGTCCCTGGTCCTAACTATTACAACCATTCGTCACCACCACAATCCCCAATGCCATAACCAGACCANTTATATTTTCATTGTATATGATTTTTATATTTATATTGAAGAATTTTTTTAATATTATTTGATTAAATATTAATAAATAATCTCATTATTGCGACCTTCATCTGCTAACAACCGCCCTAGCTCACTCAACTTCTTGGATTCGTCCCTGGTCCTAACTATTACAACCATTCATCACCACCACAACCCCCAATGCCATAACCAGACCACCATCTACCACCCTCATGTTGAGAGTAAACTACACAATTTTAATACTGATAACCCTTTTTCTAGCTCATGAACTCCAAGGATTGAACATATTGACAAAAATGGGAAAATGTTTTTATTAGCTGCTAGGATAAAGCATTTACATGAATAAATAACACATCCAAGACGGGAGAGCCAAGATATTATACATTGCAATTGTTATTGCTTAAATATTCCAGCTTTGGGCTTGAGCAATGGCCAACAATTGGGCAACTAGAACATCCCTCATCGTCCTAGTCGCTCACCTCGGATTACTTGATCTCATCCACGGGCTCATCTACACTCTCATCACTAGAATCCCATGCCTTGGGGGAAGCAGCCAGTCTTCCCTTTTCTATCTTCTCCAGCTTGCTCTTCCCAAATCGGTCAATCTACCCCCACGTAAATAGATTAAAACTAGGAATTAATTAAAAATTAGTCTAAGGTTGTACTTCTGGGTAGAGTGCTCAAGCTCCCTGTTTCTTAGGATTAGGTATAAGTGAAAACGAAAGATGAAAATGAGAGGGGGTATTTATAAGGAATAATTATGACGTGACGGCACATGTTAGGTGCCTGATTATTACGTCACTCTACACGCTTCCTAAGTGATAGCATACATCCCTTCAGATGATTTGACCGTTATACGTGCATGTATTTTTCATGCGTCCTAGAATTTACTATGCACCTAACCTTGTTATGGACCTCAAGTGCACAAGGGTCATTGATGATACCATAACATCCGGGGTCAACCTAGAAGTGCTTGAGTTCGCGACCCCACGCGCATCATACCCTTGGTTTACCTCGATCCCTGAAGGTAAATCCTCTGGATCAAGGACCTTGACCTCACCATTAGTTAGTAGGCCTATCCCATTTTCTACTTGGACGACCTAACCTTGTACATGATTCAGCCGGGGTTTAGTGTCCTACTATCACAAGGACAAAATCCAAGTAAAATACTTAGCCAAA
>CAIGRQ010279209.1:0-10724 GCA_903798375.1 Fraxinus sp. D2006-0159
AACAATTTGTAAAGTTGTTCCATCTGTTCAGGATTGAAGGCGCCACTTGACCCCTTGGATGTTTCTCCTTGATAGTCAACCGAAGCCTGATATGTTCGATTTCTATTTTGTCTTAGTTTCCAATTTTCAGGTTTTCCATGCAACTCCCAGCACGTGTCTTCTTTATGTCCCGGTTTACGACAATGTTCACACCAGGGTCGTCCCTTTTGTGGTTTTGGGCCAGGCCCATTTGCTGCTCCTCTTGAATAAAGGCCCATCATATCCGGCCTAATTACTGATTTTTTTCCTAAGTCATTTGAAGATTGGACTCCACACTTTTTAAATCTAGGCCAGCATTTAGGGGCCCAAAATCAGAAGACCCATGCCATTTGGGCCCAAAATCAGAAGACACATTCCATTTCTGCCCAAAATCGGAGGACCCAGACCACTTCGTCGTTAGGGCAGATCGTTCATTCCCAAGCAACGCTCCACTGCCGGCGTCCATCATGATTTTCCGCCGGTTTTCTTCGCGTCGAACCTCTGCAAAAACTTCCCTCGTCGATGGTAAGGGTTTTCTCCCCAGAATCTGGCCCCTTACATCGTCCAGATCACGGTGCAGCCCCGCCAAGAACTCAAAGACCCGCTCGTTTTCGAGCTTTTTCTTGAATCGTGCGCTGTCTCCCACGCACTCCCATTCTTCTTTAGAGCTCAAATCAAGTTCTTGCCACAAGGTCGTCATCTCCAGATAATACTCCGTGACATCTCGTTCACCTTGTCGAGTTTGCCAAAGTTTGGTTTTAATTTCAAAAATCTGAGACGAATTTTCTGAATCCGAGTATGTTTCCTTCACTGCGTCCCATACGTCGGTAGAAATAGGTATGTCTTTCCAATGGATGGTTTCATCGAGTTTACTAGCCAAGCAGTCACCATGGAGTTCTCTGACTTCCATTTTTGAAGAGAGGCGGTGTTGGTTGAGGCTGGCTTCGTTGTCTCACCTGTAAGGTAACCCAATTTTCCTTTTCTATCAATTATCAGTTTGATCGATTGAGCCCATTCACGAAAATTTTCCGTTCAATTTTTCGACTGTTAGTTGGAACGATGAATTCTCCCCAGTACCAATGGCAGAGGCACTTTCAGTTTCGCCGTTGAGAGGGTCAGAGATTGTGGATTCTGACATGATTGTGTTAAATTAAGAGCTCACGGCTCTGATACCATGAAGAGAGAATCGTATATATTCTGTTTTAGTAATTTACAATCCAACTCACCTACTTATAGTACAAGGAAGGGAAAAATAAAAGGAAAGAAATAATTAAGGAATAATTCTACAATCTAAGAGATTACAATATTTCTCATATGGAAAGATAAATCAACTCCAATCATTCATAATCTTGGTCCCAATTATCTCGGGATTTCAACAAAAATGTATATCCAATGCTTCTAGCATTGCTGGCACACTCAATTGTATTGATGATTATTTTGATCAGAATATAAATCACTGTTTGGCAAGCCTTCCACTGAAAGTCTGTCTTCTGTCCGTCTGTCTGCATCCATTTATTAATTTGTCAATGAATAGCTAATATTCTCGAGTAGTGTACTGGTTGGTAATGATATGCCATGATAATGTGTCTCAAGCTATCATGCTTTTCCATTCAATTGTACTATTGGATAAAGGATTGATTGTTTAAGTCATCATAATCTCTGAATTTGCAGTCCCTTTCACAATTCAATCTCCCCGTTTCACTTCCTGGCTCACAGCGTCTTGTAACTTCTGCTGGACAAGGCATTCTACCTGCAGTTGATGTTCCTGCTTCTTCTGGCACATTAATGAATGGCAGAGCTTCATATGGAAAAGGTAGCACGGTTGCAATGACTGATGATGGTTTGGGCCTGAATGATGGTTTTATTGGTGGTCCTATGACAGGAGTTTCTGACGTCTATGATCCTGACCAGCCTTTATGGACCAGTGATCGTACTGAAACACCAGCAGCAGTCCTAGCATTTAATCATTCCAATGTGGATGAGACAAAGTCTTTCTTGGATACTGATCCCTCGGATAATCAATTGGTTGGGTTTTCAGCAGCCTTTGATGATGAGCGTGCAACCAGGAATGCTGCTACTGCTGGATCCCAAAATTCATCTGTGTGGGGAAGAATAAATAGGTCACGAAATAGATCAGGACTAAAGGAGAAAATCAATTCTTCAATGACTTCCTCTAATCTTGAAACTGAGAACAAAGATCTGGAACCTTTAATAACTGGTTCTCGAGATGCTTCAGATCATGGTAAAAAGATGAATGTGAATCTAAATGGCCCTCAATTTAAGGAAATGTCTTTCAAGCAACAAAGTGAATCTAGAGATGATGTCCGAAAGCCATCTCATAAGGCACTTCGCACCCTATTTGTCAAAGGCATTCCTCTGAAAGATAACAGAAAGGAGGCTCTTCTTTCACATTTTCAAAAATTTGGTAAGGTCATTGACATTTATATCCCCTTGAATAGTGAACGAGCTTTTGTCCAATTCTCTAAGCGGGAAGAAGCAGAAGCTGCTTTTAAGGCACCTGATGCTGTAATGGGTAATCGATTTATCAATCTCTTGTGGGCAAATAGGGACAACATTCCTGATGATAGAGTAAGTGGCAGCAATGTACCCACTACTCCCCGTGAAGTAACACATTGTCCGGCTCTTCCCCATCCATCTGCTCCTGACAAAGGAAAGGAAAATTCTCATTCTGTAGGTGGCAAGGACTGTAATGCCCATCCTTCTGTTGCTCAAGTGCTAGCTCATGATCATCACAGGCCTGTTGTTTCCAGTAGTCCCAAAGGCCCACCTTTTTTACAAAACAAGCTGGAGAGTTTAGAGGTTTTGAAGGAAGAACTCCGTAAGAAGCAGCTGATGCTTGATCAGAAACGAAATGATTTCCGGTGCCAGCTGAACAAACTTGAGAAACAGGTAATTCGTCACGTCTTTAATTTAGTGTAAACTAAAAGAAATTTTCTAAGCTAGTAAGTTTGATGTTTTCTCTGCTCAAGTCTTTGTACCTTTGCTTCCCTATTAACTTTGTGTTTCTAATGTCTGTCACTGGAACCTGCATTTGATATATATTAGAGTTTCTGTTTTATTTGCCATGGACTTCTTACTTAGAGACATGGCTATTAATTAGACATGGGAGTGTGAAATAGGTGACGAGTCTACCCATCAACTCATATCTGACCCTAATTTATCCCAATGAAAAAAAGGGTAAAGGGAAGACAAAAGTGCATAGTAGCTGTCAATATTGAGGTCATTGTGAACCATCTGCAAAGATTTACACATATTTGATCAGAAACATCCTTAGCCACGCAGGGAAGTATACTGGAAGCTACCATCTGATATTGGCATGCCTGGATCAAATCTTAGTTTCCTGCTATGGTCTATGGTGCTCTTGATATTTTTCGAAACAGTTACTTGAGTATAAATCATAAATGCTGAAGTGGTGAGAGTAAATATGACATTGGTTTAATGGTTCAGTGTGAACTTTACTTCCGGAGATGCATTGGGGTGGGTTCGGGGTTTGTGTTCGTTCTAGTTGTTGCTTTTCTTGCTTCTTTGCATTTACTAAATTATGGTTTTCCCTTCTTAAAAGAGTAGTAAAATGATGTAAGATTGTAAATTGTATACCCTTTTTCCTGTTCAATTTATGATTGGCTACCCTTAAGATTTTATACTTCTGCAGGCTACAGGCTTCAAAGATGTATCATCAGATTCGGCCACCAAAAGACTTATAGGGGAAGCACTAGCTGATCCTGTCAAAGATGAAACCTCTGGATTAAAACCAAGAGCTAATGTGGTTGCTGGAAAATCTGCCGAGCATGCTAGGCCAAATAATTCCACTTCAAATCCTACTGCATCTGTGCAGGAACCTTCTAGTTCGAGACCTTTAATTCGTCCACTAGCCCCTGTAGGGGCACGGGCACCGTTTTTGATCAATAGGTTCAAACTGGACAATCGCCCTACCACATTCAAAGTTGTTTTGCCCTTACCTGATGGCCTTGCAAATGTAATTTCTCTGTCAATCTTGTTATATACTTTTCTTAATTTTTTCTCTAGGTTGATGAATAGGAGAGGTCAACAAACGAGAGTTTGCACACCAAGAATTCGTGATAGGCATGTGAGTGAGACGTAGTGAACAAATATGCAAATTTTTTATTGCTATTTTACCTCTATCTGATACCCTCAGTTTAAAACATATTAAATGGCTATACACACATTGCATTCTTGCATGCGTGTCAGTGATCTCTGTGGTTGACTTGTACCATTTGTTCTTCTTGTTGTGGGATGAGAGGGGGAGGAGGAACTCTAGTTTCAGTTATTTTCTTTGATTGGAGTTGCACATATTTTGTCACTTCAAGCTGAGCATGGGGTCATTGCCTCATTGGCTTATGCCTCGGTCTTTTCAAGTGCGTTCTTGTTTTTCTTCTTTACATGATAAATGGTACAAAAAATGGCTGTCTGTTTCTTAGGTTGCTGCCTTAGAGGAACACTTCTCTAGTTATGGGGATCTTTCTTCTGTGGAACTGGAAGAGTCTGAGCCTCAAGAAACTAGTGATGCTTCGCTGCCATCAAATGTTGGAGCTCATGTCTCTTTTACGACACGGCATTCTGCTGAGAAGGCATTCTTGAATGGTAAATGCTGGCAAGGCCACAATTTGCGGTTTATGTGGATTACTTCTAGTAATTCTAGCAAAAACATTGGTGGTGCCGGAAATTCTTCAGCTCTTCCTGATACGCATTCAGATGCTAATTTTCAATCTGGTGGAGAAGCTGTTACTTCAAGTAATTCTAACAAAAACATTGGTGGCTCTGGAAATTCTGCAGCTTCTTCTGATAGTCCTTCGGGCGCTAATATTCAGTCTAGTGGAGAAGCTACATCTGCTCGTGATAAAACTTCTTCCTCAGGCAATGACGAATCTGAAAATCCAACAAAAGAAAGTGATGAAGATTTTGTAAATCAGGGCAAAGATTCCAAGTTGAGCTCAAGCACAGTTTCAGGCGAAGAACAGTCAACTTGAAGAAGTCCTTGTTCTTGAAGCTGAATCAGGTTGTACAGTGAGGTAAAGTTCATCTCAAATTAAACCCAATTTCATGTCCTTAAGCTGTAGCTAAAATCTGGCATCAGTTTTGTGTTTTTATTTTCTGGACATGCAGATAGGAATTCTTCAACTGTCAGCCATTGGCACCTGTAACAGATCATGTTATTTCGAGGTATTTCTAGGAATGAAATTTCATTTGAGCTATATCCCTTGAACATTTGATTCTTTGTGGTTCTGTTATATTGACACTATCTGATATTTACATTATGTTGCTCCCTAAATTAGAAGCTGATAGCGATGAGAAAAGTTGGTCACCGGTAATTTTATTTTGTTTCCTTGTTGCAGGTAGGTTAGGTTCATTTGGGATGATTTTCAAACAATTTCGTAGAGTTCATAAATACTTGAGGCGTTTTTCAATGAGTGGGCATTGCATTGCATTTCCGTTTTATTGTAGGCATGGATCTTTACTCGTTTATTCAAAAATGTGACAGGAAAGTACATTAACTCCTACAGAAGCTAATTTCTGTTCTTTACTGGGAGTATCGAGAAATCTAGAGCCCTCCCTTCCCTTGTAATCAAATTCACTATCATCTTAACCGGAGTAAATGGTCTTATTGAAGAGAATAATTCCGTGCAAATTGGATTTTGGACGGAAGAATAGGCTTCCCAGGCTGAGAAAGTTGGTCACTTGTACGGGTTATAAAGTATGAATTTATGGAAAGTCTTCCAGAATTCCCCAGCCATGAATCTTAGTTGAAGATTCATGTTGGAAATACGGAACATCTTGTTTTATTTTAGGGATGATTAAAAATACCCACTTCTTTATAAATTAAGAATCGATCAGTTCCAATATGATTCGAATTGAATTTAGCCTTCCAGCTTTGCTGCTCTGGATTCTGAATAAGATCAAATATTTTTATATGCATGGTGGTTGGTGCAATTTATTTATTTATTTTTTAAATTATCAGATTTGAATTTCGTCTTTTAATGCAAAGATTTCGATTAAAAGAAATTTTAGTTTTAACCGATAAATAATTGTCATAAAAACGTCGAAAATCATAGGGTAGCCGTTAGTTTTATTTGACTGTGTTCAAAAATTTTGCTTGGAATTTGGAATGAACGAGAATAGCTCATCCCTACTATAGCTACTTTATTGTAAGTTCAAGGAGTGTGAATTTAGTGCATGTTTGGTGTAACTTTAAATTTTGATAGAAATTTAAATTAGAGCGAATAATTAATTTTAACAATATATTTTATAGGATTCACAATTTTAAATTACACATTTCATTAGTTTTAATAAAAATTTACTAAAAATTTGATTTTTTTAATACATTAAACCCATTAAATAATTTGTTTGAATTTATATAGTTTAGGTTTTGATAGTTAAAAAGCTTGAATCGAATGAATCTTCATCTAATTTTTTTGGGAAAAAAACTAGTTCTTTTAAAATACATTATTTATTATATTAATTTACATTTCAAAATATTAATCGGCTTTTGGCCTTTTAATAATTTTTCTTATCTGAAGAATACAATAGCAAGTTTAAAATTTTATGATTGAATCTTATATAATTTACTAATTTAAACTTTTATTATGACATATATATTAGTATGTAACTTTTTATGTTTAGAAATTTTCAATTTTAAATGTTACAGTGAAATTCGAACTAATTTATTTATTTAAATGATATTATTTTTAAGCTAAAACGGTATTTTGAACCAAATCTGCTATTTGATTTGACCTCCATTTGGTTATCGATTTATAAATCATTCTATAGATTTCTTCAAAATAAAATATTAATTTCAACGTTACAAGTGTTTTTAGAGAAAATCAGATTAGATCAACATACTATAAAAACTCTTCTAACTACTTTTATAAAATTAGTCAAATTGATCCAAAAGCAGTTTATGACTTTTGAAACTTCTTTTTAACTTTTCAAAAATCTCGTAAAACGAACCCTTATTATCTCGGATCCATTTTTATCATTAATTTATAATTTTGCTTAATGGAGGTTTGGTTTGGGAAATGAATGGTTAGTTTCATTTGAACTTTCACGGACGCCTAATTACAAGTGCAAATTTGTGATGGGGAAAAATACATTTTTATCATTAATTTATAATTTTGCTTAATGGAGGTTTGGTTTGGGAAATGAATGGTTAGTTTCATTTGAACTTTCACGGACGCCTAATTACAAGTGCAAATTTGTGATGGGGAAAAATACATTTTTACCATTATTTCAAAATACACTTTAAATTTAACAAACTTGATGAATTTTTTTCAAAAATTTGGTAATCACATTTTGTGACATCTGTTAAATGTTGTGACGAATAAACATACAATTTATGATTACGATTACATACTAGTGATAAAATCACACACGATCACAATTACATACCACACAATATATGGATCGTAAACCCCATATAAATCACATAACTAACAGGTAACGAAACATTTATTAATTATGTTGACACATAAAAATGAGGTCCAATTAAATGGCTCGAGCAGTAAAGTTCAATTAGGAAATTCGAAGGATAGACCCAAGTGAGATCATGTGAAAGGGCCCAAGATAGAGGTATGTAGTGGGGCCCATCATCGCCCAAGTATACAAGACGCCCAAGCTCTGAGCGAATACAACACTTCATAAATACTCAAGGCGGCGAGACTATTATCGCCTAAGAGTGCGAAACGCCCAAGATCTGGGCAAACTATTATCTTAAGCGACGATTATTAAGGCAGTTAAGGGACAATCTCATCACGTCCCATGATCCAAGAAATCTCGGTTACAAGCAGTTTAATGGTACAATTAATGACAGCAGTTAGAACGACAGTTTTATGACAAGTCAGCCATGATGAAGAACGTGGGTAGTTATAGGACGACCAGCAATTTCAGGCGGTTCCACAACAACTTTTAGAGAAGTATAAAAGAGAAGAGAATGCATGGAAGAAAGGGACCCCCAAATCAAACACTCTCGAACGGAGAATATGTAATTTTCATTTCATTTATCTGTATATCATTTAAATTTCAATTGTTCAGTGTGCTTGTGCCCCTTGGAGGCACTTCGTTTCTTGCCGATTGTAAATCTTCATCAATAAAGCACCCATTTTTAGGACTTTGTCTCAAGAGGTATGTTCCTTACCCAATCGTCTGAACCATTTCTTAATTGTTAGCGAGATCCGACTTTCCGAGAGAAACAATTTGGCGCCCAGTGGGATAGTTTGGTGTTTGAAGATATAAAAAGTAAAAGCAATATATGTCTCATAAAAACTCTGATAAAGAGCCAACAAGCCAGGGACTAGTCTAGTATGTGATTAAACGATATGAGGAGTAGCAGAACACTCTAGGAACAGATGGACAGAGTCAAAGTCGTTACGAGCCAATGACAGAATTGAGTCCTAGGACCATGCGCGCATTGCTAAGTGAACTCACACAAGACGTCGTTGAGCAGGTATACTTACGAAATGTTCATAACATGGAAAAGCTTCTTCAAAATGGGAATGCACATTATGACAACATGGCCAAACAACTAAACAATTTGAATGAAATCATGAATAAGTTTGTAGGCCAGATTTGTCAACCAGTTATGCCGAGTATAGGGAATNCAAACAACTAAACAATTTGAATGAAATCATGAATAAGTTTGTAGGCCAGATTTGTCAACCAGTTATGCCGAGTATAGGGAATCACTTTCAAGGTAGAACGATTGTAGGTCATAATTCCCCAATTCTAAGTCCAAATCAAGGAATAGAGCCACTCTTTGGATCATCTACTTCAAACCAGGGGAGTGGTGGAATAGCTAATTTGAATATTGGTAATGGAGCATCAAACTTGAGGTGTAGCCCAAATGCAAGAGACGATATCCAAACTAATGGACAGAACACTCTGCGTGTTAATGATGGTAGGAATACTCGGTCTAATGGTAATAATGGTCTAAACAATTGTGTCCATACCACAAACCCAATACCAAACATTAGGCGCCTCAAGTGATCCCCCAATGAATCAGCCCGTAGGAATCCAATATGATCCCAATGTTATGTTGATGAATCAAATTACAGAAATAATACAAGATCAAATGGCTTTTGGAATGCGTCCGTTTATTAGGCCGACTTATACAAAGTCATATCCTGATTGGGTAGATCAGGCGTATCCGTAACCTAGAGGGTATAAGGTACCAGAGTTCTCATTATTTACCGGTCTAGGATAAGATTCTACCTTGGACTTGTTCCCTAAAATAATATATACCGCAAGTGCACGGGTCGCGTTCAAGTAATAAAGTGGACTTTTTTAGTCCAGGTTGTCGATCCCTCGAGGAATGTATACTTCAGATTACATGACTTTAATCAATTTAATTATAACAATAAAAACAAACACACAATGAAATTTGGTTTAGGAAATTAAGGAAAATTAACTAAAATCTATAAAATAAGGGATTTTCGGAGGAAAAACGTGATTGGGAATCATGATTTCTTTTAACCGTCGCCTAATTAATTTCTCCAAAAGCTAATTAATAAATTACTTATTTACGATGTTAGATCCGATTTTTCAAATTTAGTTAATTAACTCTCTCGAGTGAAATTAACCATAATTGGTTGGTTAACCTACTATATCTCTATGTCGATTGAAACCAAACAACCGCATTAAATATTTGTGAAAATATCTCAATGGGTCACCTAGGGCCAATGGTATATCTCTATCCACTAAACAAATTTAGGGTTTCGACAATTTGATCTAAAATGCACAATCTTCTCTCGAACGATGTACAAATCACTAAACACAATCATTTATTGGTCATATAAATGAAAATGCAATAATAACAATAGTAGAAACACATGAAAATAAATAACATAACATTAAAGAGCAAATATTAAAATTAATTAAAAGCTAGGTCAAACTAATACCACAAATCCCAACACAATCAATTAGCCCATATTATATAAATAATAAAAAGGAGAATATTTCATACAATACATTACAAATGTGGAAAAATAATTGAGAGAATACAAAGTTATAGAAAAAATCAATTTTTGAAGCTTGACTTTTACATCGCCAAATATTTCTCCAATTCCTTGAATGTAATCTCATTGTGCTCTTTGATTAGCTCCAAAAATTACAAGTATTACAAAAGAAAAAGGAAGAGAAAAATAAAGAAAACAAATAAAAACCACCAAGCACATTAAGCCTTTTAGNGAATACAAAGTTATAGAAAAAATCAATTTTTGAAGCTTGACTTTTACATCGCCAAATATTTCTCCAATTCCTTGAATGTAATCTCATTGTGCTCTTTGATTAGCTCCAAAAATTACAAGTATTACAAAAGAAAAAGGAAGAGAAAAATAAAGAAAACAAATAAAAACCACCAAGCACATTAAGCCTTTTAGTCTCGGTATATTAAATACCCTTCTCGCGCGAGCACCACATTAAGCCTGCGCACGAGCACATGCATTTTTTCTTTCTTTTGTCCACCTTAGTCCTCCAAATAATTGCATGCCAAGTCCCTCAACTTTGATCGTGTACATTCTGGTCCTCAAATTTTGATCTTCATATCAATTTTGCCCTCTAAAATTTGCAACCCAACGTCCTTCAACTTTTTAACTTGTGCACTTTGAGCTTCATGTTTTTGTACACTTTTAGTCATTTTTCCTCATTTTGCCTTTTTCTCTTTCCTTTTGGTGATT
>CAIGRQ010279223.1:0-10129 GCA_903798375.1 Fraxinus sp. D2006-0159
ATTAATGGAAAATGTGTAGTTGAAAAAGAAGGAAAAATTATTGATGTGATGGAAAATATTATTTTATTGAAGAATGTGTGGTTGAAAATAAGTAGAAGAATGAGAATGAAAAATTTAATGCATATCAAATAGGGGCTTAGCATTTTTCTTTTTAATATTAGCAGAAATTAAAGTTTTTTGTCAGATTCTTGTCATTTTGAATTTTAATAAACATACGTTTGAGTCACATTGTTTTGGAAAAATATATTCTGGAATAGTGACTAATGGAGAATGTATGGTTTATTGATGTGATGAAAAATATTATTTTATTGAATACTGTGTGATTAAAAATAAGTAAAAGAATGAGAATGAAAATTTTAATGTATACCAAACGGGGAGCAAGTCTTAATTTATAGATACATACAATGTATAATGCTTTTCATCTAATGCCCACTTCAGATTTGTAAGGATAAGTTTGAAAATTTTCATCATTGTTTCCTTGTAGGAAGCAGCATATGCACCAAAAAAGGAAAAAAAATCTCATTATTTTGGATCAATAATGTGCCAATTCATTGACCCTTTTCTCCCTAAATGGTAAGAAGATCGATCTCTTGATCGTATTTAAATATATTTTGGATTAGGTCCTCACCAAAGCCATAAACTTGGAAGGATTTTTGAATGTGACAAGTATTGTTTCTATATATAATATCGTGGTAGAAGCTTTTTGTTTAGTTGATTCGGAAGTGGAATCAGAGTAAATATGACGTCACATCCAGTTGAAACCAAAATCGTGTATAAGGAAGGAGTCGACAAAAATTTAAACAATTAGGTCAAAATAATCAAAAGTCTCCATATTTTGGTTAGTGATAGTTACTATTTCTAATTGATTGAATAAAGCTATACCTTTGATAATTATTGCAAAGTACTCTCATTTTAAGTGATTTTCCATAAAGTCGTTAATTGGTTAGCGTGTGGGAATAATAAGAAAGATTAATTGGTATAAAGAGCTAATTAAAAGCTTTTCTTATAGCAAATTGATTAATTTCTACTAATTATAAGCAGAAAAATTTAAGAAAAAAATGCCAATAACACAATTGAATTGGAATTAATGAAAGGGTAAGTAAATGGATAGGAACCCAATGCATTGTAGAGGGTGAAAGAAAGAAGGTACAAATTGAGATCCACAAACTAATGGCATTAAAAAATAAAAAGGTATCCTATGAAGAGTAAGATTCCACATTTGAGAATAACAACGTAAAATTCTCAACTTTTTTAAACTTTCCCTCTCTTTTTTCTAATTTTTAATTTTTCCAAATCAAATTTCAAGTCGCAACCTTGTTTGGGTTAACTCGTTTACATGCCACTGGGGCCTCCACACCGCCTGCCAGCCCGCCACGACCATTCAGAGTACTGCTCTCCAAAATCCTTGTTAATATTTGAGGATTAATGTTATTCAACATCACTGAATGACAAAATTAACTTAAATGCAGTGTTACTTGATTCACTTAATTGAACCTCGATAGTATGATCATGTAGACTAGTACTTAAATGTCACTAATGTTAGATGGCATTATTCATGCTGTAAGACACTAACCCAACATGAACAAAAATGAGGAGTCCCTTCGTTCTCCATGTCCCAACAAGAGTTCGCTAAGTTTTGATACCACTGTTTAGCACATTGTAGATTCATTGATTCTTAACTCATGGTTTAAAGTCAAAATATTAGTAGTGAAAATGTACCCACAAATTCTTCCTCAGTAACTTTCTAGGAATAATATTGTTATTTATGTGGAGTGATGATGATCATAAATTTATGTGATATTATGATCATTATCACATTGGCGAATGAATAAAATTGCATTATAGCTTCATTAAAAAAAAAACACCTTCAAATGGGATTGTCATATATGAACTTGTGATCGGGCCATCAATTCAATCTACGATACATCGGACCTTAAGTCACTAAGAGATACAAAGTGAGTGTGCAACGGAAGTTTCGTATTTGAGTGACTCTAAATTTGAGGGATCGTGATTTGAATGAATAATTCTAACACGTGGATATATATCATCTTCTCGAAACTTCTCTCTTGTTGGAGGTAGTGAACTAGTGATTGGATGGCTCAATTTCGATAGCTGCATTTAGCAAGAAATTGCATCTCCATAAATCACAATTTCACACCACTGGTTGAACAAAAGTTTGACGCAATCAACAATTATCCCCAATTTTTATTTTTATTTTTTTTAAAAAAAGAAGGGAAATGCCTCTTTTACATATCAACAAATTATCCCCAACTGCTGAAAGTTGCACAAAAAGGGACTACTAAAACACAATAATGTCAGTCATTCTAGTTCCCAACAAAATCTCAAGTTTGGCTTGGTTTATTCTATGTTAAAGAAGAAAAAACAGAGACTCTTCCGAGCGTTGTTCCTAAAATACAATATATGTCAAGTACTAATTTAGGTGATAACTGTATGTCATTAAATGATAGGTTCACTTAAATTCAATATCACTTAATTCATTTAATTGAACTTATCAAGTATGATCACTTAAAATGGTGATTAATCGTCCCTAATGGCAGATAGCATTATTCATGCTAAAAGGAAACTAACCCAGCATGAACAAAAAAACAAGAAGACCCTTTATTCTCCATTTCCCGAAAAGAGTTCACTAAACGAGAAGTCCCTTTATTCTCCATTTCTCGAAAAGAGTTCACTAAGTTTTGGTACCACTATTCAGTACATTGTAGATTCATTGATTCTTAACTCGTGGTTTAAAGTTGAAATACTAGCAGTGAAAGTGTACCCACAAATTCTTGCTCTCCCTAGTAACTTCTTAAGAATAATATTGTCATCTAGAGCATTGCTATTCATTCTCACTAGGGCTACAACCCCAATTTAGGTGACGTTAATGTGAAATTAAATGATATGTGAAATTAAAATTATATTACAGCTTCATCAATATACTAATGACCCCATTGCCACACGAATATCCAAAAAAAAAAAAAATGCAACTTTAAATGGAATTGTCGTGTATGACCATGTGCTACCTTCCATTCAAACCACGATACCTCGGACCTCTAGACACCAAGAAATACAAAGTGAATGTGCAACGAAAGTGTCGTATTTTGAGTGACTCTAGATTCGAAACGTCGTGATTTGAATGGAAAATTGTAACACTCGAATATACAAGATCATCTCATCTTCTCCCTTGTTGGAGGTAGTGAACTAGTGATTGGATGGCTCAATTTCGATAGCTTCATTTAGCAAAGAAATTGCATCTCCATAAATCACAATTTCACACCACTGTTTGGACCAAATTTTGACGCAATCAACAATTATCCCCAATTAAAAAAAAAAAAAAAACGCCTCGTTCACGTATCAACAAATTATCCCCAACTGCTGAAAGTTGCACAAAAAAGGGCTAAAACACAATAACGTTGAGTCATTCTAGATCCCAACAAAATCTCAGGTGTAACTCGGTTTGTTCGATGTTCTTTACTAAACAGGAAAAACACATACAACTGCAAGATCTGCCAATTTGTGCACCCTCTAATGAGAATGACACAGTAGTTCATTGACAGTGCCTACTGACACGAATTGGCTCTTAGTTTTGCCCATCAAACTGTAACCTAGCAAATTTTCAATTGATCATTGGACACTTCTTATGCTTCATCAAATGAGTGTTAAATCTCTAAAGATCAACTTAATAACCTACATGTTTCAAGCAAAGTACCCCACGATATAATCTATGTAAAATCTCGATATCCCATATCAAATAAAGCTTCGATTCTAGTTTCATAGCGAAATTTAACATATGGAACAAACCAAATAGCATTGATTATCTTAGAAGGGCAATCCACCAAGCATACAAGGAAACAAGCACATTCGAGGACTACATTGTCAAGATGAATCGTGGAATATCTACGAACAACACGACCACTTTAGCATGCACAAATATGAAACGGTGACAAACAGATGCTTCTTCAAGAATGCTTAAATATATAGCAACAGAATAAAAGTTTACACATTGTTACATATTGAATCCAGTGAGATAGGAATTTTCAGCAACAGAAGTGACCGTTTTATTTCTTAGTATATACACATTAAAGCCAAAGGAACATTAAACCAATTATAACATGGCCATGAATATGTTCACCTCTTTGATTCCCACTTTATACCAGATCATCAAGCTACCACCTCGATGAATTTATTCATCAACCATGTTCTCGCAACATTGGAAATTTTGCTTTGCTCGACTTGCACCTTTCTCAACTGCGGGGAGTTCAACAAAAATAATTCAACTGCCTCCACCTCGATCCCGCAACAGGATGTTATATCAACGCTCTGCAACAATTTACAGTTCCTAATCATCGAATTCACGGATAAGCTAGTCAACCTATTACAACCCCTCAATTTAAGTTCACTCAAGCAATTACAAGAAACGAGCATTGACATGAACTCCCTGTCGAGCAACATTTCATTATAAGACAAGTCTAATTTCCTTAACCTCTTCAAATCCTGTCCTAAAGTGGTCAATAGCCCAGATTCTCTCTCGACCACATCGCAATTAATCAATACAAGTTCTTCAAGCACATTGCACATAACCCTCCCAAGAGCCTTTAATCCCTCACCAGTAACAAGACAGCAACTTTGCAACCTTAAACTCACCAAACTCCTAAAATTCAGATTCTCGGATATGGCAATCAAATGACTGTCATAAAGATCAAGAGGCAACCGAAAATCAAGTTTTCTCAATTTACATTTGTTTTGACTTATGAATTGATGCAAACCTTCACTACCACCACCATCGTAAACCAACAGAAAATCCAAAGAAATGCAATTCTCAGCCAATTTCATCAGAACCCCATCAACAATACTCCTACAAGTCCTCAATTCCACTTCTTGAAGACCCTTTTGACGCATAATGAAACCCGAAAAAGAAGCGTTATCACCCAAACTTTCACAGCTCTTCAGCTGAAGTTTTTTGATGCTCTTACAGTTTCTCCATAGAAAATTAAGCCCAAAATCCCCCGGTCGAATACCGGATAAAGAGAGACTCTCTAAACCCAGTTCAACATCAAGAATTTCGTTCATTTCATTGACATAAAGTGAATTAAATTGAGTTGAAGGGTTTGCAAGAAAGAGGGAAAGGTGTTTTAGAGAGTTTAAAAACTTAACCCAATGGAAATAGAGGGGTCTAGAGAGAGAGATAGTGAGAGAAGAGAGGTGATTACAAGAATTGGAGAGGTTGAACAGAGAGAAGGGCGATACTGGGGTGCTCAGAAATCGGAGGTGCCTGAGATTGGGGCAAGAAGCAGCTGCACAAAGGAGTACGTGAACGGCGGAGGAGGTGGGGCAGTCGGTGGGGAGGGTAAGAGATAGTGAAAAAAGACAAGGGTGTTGGCTTAGAAAGGATGAAAGTGAATTAATGGTGGTGGAATTGTATGAAGTGGGGCTGAAGTAGAGAGTAAGGGATGAGGTGGATGATCGGAGGAGGCGGAGCCACCGCTTGCAAACGAGGGAGACTTTGGCGGAACACAGCGGCGAAAGGCGGTGGAAGATTTCCTGAAGCAACTCATCACAGAGAACTGAGTCCATCCTTGATAACTCCGTATTCTCTTCTTTTTCTTGATTATATGCTATGAAAATCCAAAGTCCACATTTACCTAACACCCATTATATGATGCCCTTCCTTTTTGTTTATCTCAGAATCCTTTTTTAATTATCGGAAAGGTATGGAATTTTATATTCAAAGGGTTATAGCTGGAAAAATCTGTGGCTTGTAATTTTCGTGGGCAAATGAAGCAACGGTTACTTTAAAGTTGAAGACAAGTATTTGTGTTTGAGGTTAGAGTGAAGCAACGTGTTGAAATATATGGAGTGATGTGGTCATCGACTTGAGCCGCCAGTAAATCGTGCCGGCTCGAGTTTGCTTTTGGTTTATCTCGTTGAATTTATTCTCAATGGAATTTGTGTGTACTTTATTAGCCCCGGTTTGATAATTTATAAAGAAAAATAAGTAATGAGTCTTACCAAATTCGTGAATAATAATAAGCAAACAATTATGAATTTGTGATCGAAATTGATATTTGATTTTTGATTAAAATCAACTAAATGCAAGTGAGTGGGAGAAGAGTGTGAAAAAAATGATCAAAATTGAATAAAATTCAACAAAAATTATACTTGTACAGATTTTGTGTACCTATAAGATTACAGGTGCTGAGATGGTAGCACATCATTGACCGGTTTAACTTTATTTTTGTTCAAAATTCAATGACACTTGCCATCTGATAGCCTATAAAAGAGTATAAAAACAGCTTGTACACTTAACATTTTCTCAAAATTCAGTTCTCTCTAAACAACCTCAAAGTGAATGAAACCCGACCACCTCGACGTCTATTTGGACAACTCATGCACACTCAAGATGTACGTTAGAATGCAAGATCGCTGAACTAGAAGGGAGTGCAATGATCGTTTGCACTCAAATGCTCAAATCAAAATATAGAAAATGGGAATGGTAAGACAAATTGAAGGAGCTTTGGCTTGGAAATATTTTTCTTACTTTGTCTAGGAGGATTGACGAATATGTGTAGCAACAGAGGGCCAAAATAAGGTATCTTCGAATTTGGGCAGGCTCATTCATGTCCATATGCTGATATAACGAGTGGTTGACTTGTCACCATCTACTTGAAATGGGTGGTTTGAGTCGTTTGATAAGGATCACTTTTCTTATGAACTTTCTATAACGTTTTTATTAATAGCATTAGTCAGGTGATGCAGGCTCACCTCATCCTGTTATGCTATGTCGAGTCGCTCTCTTTTTCAATTAAGGTAGTAGGAAGGATAGATAGCCATCAGGGGGTTGATAGTCTGATATCTTGTGGGAGTCATTCTTGATATTTGGTCTTTGCATGTGGATCTTGCTTAACGAAGTGTCTTTGACTCATTATTTAAGACTTAGTCAACTTGTATACATGCTTCCCTCTCGAATCTAGTGAGACCTTATGATCTTTGAACACCTAGCCTCGTTTTTGACTTAGGCATTATGGTTTTTTTTGGCTTCAACCATTTAATTTCACCTAAATGTTGAGTATGATCCAGTCTTTGGACTCCTCAACCTTGTACGAGTCAACTTCACCATTGGAGGGCTGGACCTCTTTCCTTAAGGCTGGTCGCATCAATTGCCAATGAGACTTGTCACCCTTAACTCATTCACTCGGCTCTTGTGCGGCATCAGCTTCACGTCGATCATATGTGACATTAAATATGACTTCAGATAAGACAGAGATATAATGGTATCGTAATAATAACAAATTTCACTGGTTTTGACAAATAAGTAAATATAATATAAGTATAAATTTGAAAAGAGTAACAAAAACATACAAGAGTTAATTTAAAACACTTCTTGTTACCTTTTAATCGATTAAATCTATAAAATCTCAAAATTTATATGGTGGGTGGGGTTCAAATTTATTTAAAGTAACATATGTAGACGTTGTTGCCACTATGTTCATATCGTCAATTTTGGACGATTATTTGTCAGCAGGTCCACCTATATTTAGTTGGGCAACACAATCACGAATAATTATATCATCATCAATTGATTAAAACTAGTGGCCCGTTTGGCACGTTGGCCGTCCACGCATATACTATTTATATTTCCTTTTTTGTATTGTCCACAAAATTAAGTAAAAATGGAGGTGGAGAGTTCTGAGCAAACTTTTGATTTTTGAGAAATTAGGTCATAAGTTGTTTTAACCCGAAGAAATTGAAAAACTCTTGTCTTCTAAATTATAATTGAAAAATTATTAATAATCAACGAAATCTATATTTCCTAAATTATTACTCACCTCGTTGAACTGCACGTAATAAAACAAAAAAATATCACTCACCTATCTTGCAAAAATCAGATAATCCTAACTCTCATAATCCCTTCAAAATCGCTGATACTTAACAAAATGCCATCCTCAAATTTCACACCAACAATCTTCTTGAAACTCTAATTCAAGAAAACCCTAAAAATCGATCACCATTTACCGTATTTTTCAATTCTTGGGATGTTTGCGGGGAGCATTTTTCAACTATTTTGGGGAATATTGTATTTTCTTAGGGAAAAAAATAGATAATTACAAAGGTTTCAAAATACACTTTCATAAATCATATGTGACCACCTGATAACAGGTCAATCTCACAATAATAGGTTAATGTCACAATGTGATGTACTACAAGTACATATGGGATGTCATAATGGACACATGTTGTCCTCCTATTGGAGGGGGCGCCGGTGGGAGGGCACCATGTATCCATTATGGACACAATTATAGCATCCCCTATGTACAAGAAGAATAACCCATGTCACAATAATATACTATCATGGTTCACAATCACAAATCGCACAAAGTTACACTCAAAAAGACACAAATTAGTCACAATTAGTCAATTACATATTTAGCCGCAATCAAAGTTTTTGGTCACATATTATTTATAGGTCAAAAATTACCATTTCATCAGTCAACACATTATTTATTGATCATAAACTATCCATTTTATTGATATTAATCACTCAAATAATTGGTCACAAACACTCTTCATCCACCTCATTACACCACCATCGGCACTACCCAAACGTTGCGTCACCTCGCAACCATTGCATCATTACAACCACCAGGCCCACCACCAAGCATTTGCAAACTGACTCCTAATATGAAATGGCAAATAGGGACCTGCAATTTAGCAAATTGCACTAGAGGTCTTGCCCCCAAATCCTGACCCAAATCCTAATTTCTACTCCCCCTCTTCTTTACCGCGTTGGCACCCGTTGACGTCGCGTCTAGCTACATGCGGTGTGCCATCTCGAAGTGCACCCAAATAGCAGCACCGTTGCGCATTATTACAATAGTAACAGCCCGACCTTGCTTATGTATGCGGTTGTAGGAAGTTGTAGTCCCACGGGCAGTGGCGACGAGTATTAGTTGTGATGGCGTGGGTGTGAATTGTAACTTGGGGAATACGTAAAAGAGTAGGTGGGGTGGGGCATATATTTGATTTTTGAAATAATAAAGTTAGAATCTGATTAGAAGTAGGTGTAATTTTTAAATTTTTTTTTCCCCTTCTAGTTGAGTTTAGGGCTATCAATGGATTGAATTTTTATTTGAATCCGACGAAATTAATGGAAGGTTGATTTAAGTTCTCAATCCAATAACTTAATCAAGATCTGAATCCGATAATTCATTAACTAAATGGATCAAATATGTATATATGTCAATACGATCTGATTTGTTATAAATAATTGAGTCGGTAAAATATTTTATGGTATATTATTTGTCACTAAAATAAATAAATTTAAAATAAAAAGATAATCAAATTCAAAACATAAAAAAATTGAAAAATTTATAATTATTAAGCTTGTTTAAGAATTGGAAAATCTAAAAAAAATTGATTTCAACCAATGTTTTAAAAATTGACTCGGGGTTGAATCAATATCGAACCAATTGTCAAATTGAATAAATAATTATATACATAAATGTAAAATATTATAAAAACAATAGATTTTTTTTTTAAAATTTTAGTTTACTAATATAAAGTAAATAAATATCTAGATTTTTCATAATTAAATTTATTATTGTAATTTATTTTACAACTTCAAAAACTAATAATTAATAAATCGAATATGGATTTAACAATCACATATCTGTTGGATTGTTGGATCCTATCGGATCGGATATAAGCATATTCGATTTATATCCGATCAATTTACAACTCTAGTTGAGTTGGCCCAACCAAAGCAGTAATTGACCCAATTCCTCAAAGCTCACACCTGTCCATCGTAANTAATAAATCGAATATGGATTTAACAATCACATATCTGTTGGATTGTTGGATCCTATCGGATCGGATATAAGCATATTCGATTTATATCCGATCAATTTACAACTCTAGTTGAGTTGGCCCAACCAAAGCAGTAATTGACCCAATTCCTCAAAGCTCACACCTGTCCATCGTAAATGCTACCATGAACTCATCAAACACCAAGCTGTAGCCTACGCTCTACTTCATTGTTCAACACCAACGGCGACGTACCAATTGCTAGATGCAATTGCGCATTTAGCAAATTGCATTAGATGTCCTGCCTCCAAATCCTCACCTAAAT
>CAIGRQ010279253.1:2034-12519 GCA_903798375.1 Fraxinus sp. D2006-0159
AAAAAAAAAAAAAAAAAAAAAAAAAAAAAAAAATTCAATAGTTTTTCATGTGTAATTTTATTTTATTTTATTTTTTTTGCCTTTGGGAGGGGCTACAGCCCATCCCAGCCCCCCTATATCCGTCTCTATTACCCACACAGAAAACTCACAAATTCACTATTCTCACATTCACTATTATCCACCACACCTCACTATTATCAACTTCACTATTATCCATCAAGAATACAAGGTATGCCCCCAATTTCTTTGCCCTAGGTTTTAAATCTTTTCTTTTCATTGGTGCTCTCTTGAATGCTTGATTGAGGAGATGAGAATTAGGTAGTTGATGGGTTCTTTGCTATTGAGTTATGTTTAAAAATCTTGGCTTCTGTTATGACCATAGAATTAAGAAGTGTTTGAACCAAACTAATGCTTCCAACATGTTCGATGAAATGATTAAGTGAGAATTTGTGTGGAATTCGAGCTCATTTCAAATTTGGCATTAATAACATGCATTTTAGATTACATTTGTGTTAATGTTCCTTGCTAAATGTTGTTGAACACACTAAAGTCGAAATGGACGACACACAGGCACATCATGGCTAGGCATACGATACTTCATGCCCCTCACTTTGTCCCTCAATTTTCTAACCCATATGACATCCGTTTGATCTCAATTTTGGATATGTGTTAGACTACTATACCGTCTTTCATATGCTCGGAGGTTGTTCGGGAAATTTTCAATTTTCTCGACGGTGTCCGGAGACGAACTTGCTTAGTTGAACATGCTTGTAAATGTAACAAATTCCATCTTTTTGCATTGATATTAGGTTTTGAGCTACATTTTGGCAATTTTTATATACTATCCATCCTTCATGATATATTTTGTCAAGCATATCATCGTTTATACTTTGTTCGGTCGAGTATATGATACATTTGACTATGCACGTGACATGCAAACTTTGACATACGTTTAAGGATTTGGTGTTCCTTTTCTTATATTATCTTCAGGCACTTTCGCATTCATTTTTGCATCACATATGACTGACATGTTTTCATTTTCTTTGTGTTACAGAATATCTCCTAAATACACTTCCAAGGAAAAGGAAAATGTTGGCTCTACTTCGGGCACAGTCCGCACACAGACACCTGAAGGGGGTGTGAGGTGATTCATGAGCGGCGAGGCTCGTGTCAAATACTCAGACGTAGTCTCTCATTGGGTAATCAACCCCGAGCGACTAGTTAAACTTGATGACTTCTTGGGCTTTGAATTAACCACTTTGGTTCAGAACTGTGGCTGGAAAAAATTGGTAGAGAAACCACACCCTATTTATGAAAGTCTAGTCCGGGAGCTCTATGCCAACTCTAACAATGAGATTGACGCACCCGGATCTGAGCATCAGCACCAGACATGGGTGAAAGGCAAATGGATTATGTTTTCACCTAAGGTCATCCACAATTATTACCAACTGTCTTGGAGCAATGTGGTTCCAATCCTGGGTGACTTCCCTTGGAACAAAGTGGCTGAAGTGTTCCTAGGACGTGAAAATGCTTGGCCATTACTAACTGTTGAATGACATCAAATTGAGCTCATGCCATTTATTGCTATTTATGGCTTTTCGTCTGTCGCAACATCGAGCTGACTTCACACCGCACCACATTTCAGAATCCTAAAACCAATTTTCTCTATCATCTGGTTAGGGGACTAAAAATTGATCTAAATACAATTGGAGTTTGACAGACTGTTGTAGCTCATTGATATTTTTGAGTTTGATTAGTGGCATCTGCAAGATCTCGGGCATCATTATCCCACCAGAAGAACTTTCAGAGAAATCGAGCCATTCATCAAGCGCAGCACAATAGAGGTGCATGATAGGGGTAGGGCGAATCACAGAGAGAAGCTTGCATGTGAGCAACAACAACGACAGTAAGTTGTCTACGGGCAGGAAAATCAGATATCGAGTTGCCTCAGGTACCACCACCACTGTAGGACATCGACACACAGCTGATACGACAGATGTTTACTACCATGATCGGCTCCTGTCGGGACATTTAGAGTCTTTAGCAGGCTTTTGGGGCCATGAGTACTAATACGCAGACAATACGGAATGACTTACAGAGATTCAGACACTTCACATCTACGGCCAATAGGGAGTCCCTTGCAGCTTAAAGGGAAATAGAAATAATGAATGAGAGGTTGAGCATGCATGTCGATCAGGTAGACGAGATTCACTTACGGACAAATGAGATATGTGATCGGCTAGGCAGCATTGAGATAGAAGTTAGAGAATAGACTACTTCCATTCGAGGTGTTCAGGCCAAGCTATCTCAGCAATTTGAGATGATGTAACAGATTTTGGCACGATTACCTACACCACCTAGAGACGGCACTTCGGGTCTCAATTTTCCACCACCACCTCCATATTGATCAAGGGAGCACCAGTTACTTTTTGTGCTTTTGATTGATTACTGTCCTTCAATTATGCCTTTCTAATTTTAACTTTTATCGCATGTCATCATTGAGGACAATGTTATGTTTAAGTTTGGGGGTAGCATAATCTTTTGTTGCAAAACACCATTTATAGTTCATCAATTGATATGTTTAATTTATTGCTTCCTGTGTGATTGTCGAGTGAAACAAAGACTTTCAATTTTTATCTGTTCAATTTCTAGCATATTAGAGTTTTGTGTACTTATGTGGGTTTGATAGCCTTGCCAACAATGATGTGGATATTGGAATAGATTGTACTAGGGACTTTGGATGTGGTGCAAAATTTGATTGACAAACACCTATTTATGTTAAACTTGAAATAATCTATGTATGACATGCATGTTTTACACATTGAAGTTGATGATGGGGTTCATTAAATAAAAGAGTTGAACATAGTGAATAAACCTAAATAACCTCTTTTGTGCTAAACCATGGTCCATTTTTAGAATAGTTTGGAGATGGTTGAGCTGCTGTAATGGAATCTTGAGATGAGTAAGGGCTCCGTGCATGTAATGTTATTGTGTAGATTATTTTAAACCAATGAGATGAATATGAGGTGAAAGTCTTAAATTAGGGGGATGTTTTAGAGGCTGAATGTCTAAAAGATAAGAAGCGTAGCACTAGTCTATGTGTGAAAAAAAAAGAATAAATAAATATCTTCTTGAGCCTGTATAACTCGAGTGAATATGCCTGTAAGGGTTTAAAATCTGGTGCTTTATGGTCATCTGATTTGGAAGTTATCGGCCTAAAGCTCACTACATTAGTTATATAGAAAGCAAATGAGAAAATATTTGAAAAAAAAATAGAAAAATTGTTTGAAAAAAAAAAAGAGAGAATAAAAATACCAAATACATTGACTGAGCCCCAAAATATTCGGTTGATAGAACTACACCTTTAATGCGAGGCGAGTAGTTTAGTTTAATCTTAAGGATTGAAGTAATAAAAAATAGGAGAGTCTCCACTTTTTGAAGTGTGAACTTGTGATAGTACGACACATCCAAACTAAGAGAGGGTAAGGAGTAGATGTAAATGAGTTCAATTTTAGAACACACCTCGGGAAAATTGAGCGAAAATAATAAGTTTGGGGGGATGTGTATCTTTCGAGTGATGTAATGAAATATTTGACTACTTCGGGTCGGGTATGAACTAGTCATGNTGTGAACTTGTGATAGTACGATCCATCCAAACTAAGAGACGATAAGGAATAGATGTAAATGAGTTCAACTTTAGAATAAGTTTGGGAGGTGTGTATCTCTCGAGCGAAGAAAAGAAAAACATGACTACTGTGGGTTGGAAATGAACCAATCATGAACCTGATATATTGACATGAGTTCACGCACACACGTTAAGTTGTACATTCAACAGGTAAAGGTTGATCTTATATTGTATACTATTGAAACTGTTTCTTGTACTGATTAATGAATGCCAATCCTAAGATACGGTAGATTATCAAACCATGTTTTACGTATAATTAAGTCACTATTTTGTTTGAGGACCAACAATAGTTTAAGTTTGGGGGAATTGATAAGTGGGTTTTCCAACACTTATTTTGTTGCAAACATAACTAATTGTTGAAAAAAATGTTTGAATATAGCTTAATTCTGCTTAATTTCTTTTTGTAGCACTATATTGATCGATGTGGCAAAACTCAAGAGAAAAGATACGAAAAAGGACCAAAATGGAAGAAAACGAAAGTTCAGAAACTAAAGTGCAAATAGTCGAAAGATGACCTAAAGCACGAATCGAGAATGTAAACGAGCTAGGTACCAATTTGATGAGTACAAATGATGTTAGAAGGAGAGTGAAAATAAGAAGTTAAAGTGGGAAAAAAAACAACACTTGATGACCAAATCGACACAAATAAAAGTTCTATCTACCATGCAGCCGCATGGTACTCTCCATGCGGTCGTACAGGAACATGCAGGGACTCTAAAGGTCTCATTTGGATGAACCATGCGGTCGTATAGCTCATAACCATGCGGACACATGGTTGTTTTCTAACGCGAAAATTATAGTTTCCTTTTTTCTGATCAAATACTTTTAGGAAACGAATATGGAGAGGATATAAAAGCCAAGAGTAGTCAAATATGAGGGGAGGTGGCATTCCAACTGAGAGAAAAACCCTAGAACACATATTGAAGGAGATCTTGAGGCAAAACTACATGGATAAATGCAAGATTTACGGGTTTTCAAGCTGAATATTGATCCGATGATGTCGTTTCTTCAATTGTCTATGTGTTGTATTACTTTCTCCATGTTAGGTAAGATATTTATGTACTAGGAGAGCGATGAACCATGTGAAGTACAATTTTGACATTAAAACACATTTTTTGAATTTGAATGAATTATATACAATTATTTTTCTCCACAATTATGTGTCCAAATGGTTGTATGAATCTGGTGGCATATTTCATGCATTCAAGGGAAGAGAAATAGGCTGACAAGGTGTAAATCATTGTAGGGTCCAACAAGGGATAGGGATATACCGATATGCCTGACGTGAATCTCTAAGTGTTCACAAAAATCCATGCATTCTCATATATTTGTATTCGTCATAGGGATATAGTCGAGTCATATATGAGAATAGGTTCAACATTACTCGAGAGAGATTGTTGGATAGAAAAAGGAACATTGGTTCTTTAAACTTCAATCGTATTGTCAATTTGTAAAACTAGGATTAAAAGGGGTCATTGCATGGGGATTCGTGATCCTAGTGCGTCTTTCATTCATTAAATTTAACAACTCATTTTCTAGCATAATTTTGCATTTTAGTTCAATTAGTTTACTTGCAATCATTTTAGTACATTAGTTTAGTCATAATTTTCATTAAAACATAAATGCGATATTTTCTTGATTCGGTTAAGGTGAAGGTAGAAAAATTGAACTAAATCAATCTCTATGGAAACTATATTCGAAACTCTAAAATCCACTCTATTACTTGTTATGAACCGTACACTTGCGGTGATTTTTATTCGAAATATATTTTTGTAAATAACGATCACCTCCGCCGTCGATGAGATCGTCTCCGCTCCCAATGGGATCCCTCCACTGCCAATGAGATCTCATTCTCCTCCATTTAGGCACATTCTCTGTGGATCTCCTACGCACAGTGATCTGTATGTCCTTCTGGCTGGATTTGTGGTGGAGATGAGGGGAGAGGTAGGCGTGCTACGAGGGGAGGTAGGGGCGCTACGATGAAGAGATGAGCGGCGAGATATCGAGTTTACGTCAAGATGTTGCAGTGCTCCACAGCCATGTATCAGACCATGAGGTGGAGATCGTAGCACTCCGAAGTGATATAGTAGGACTACGAGAGGGTGATAGACGGGATGACGTAGAGGGTGATAGATGGGGTGATGGAGATCGGGGTCACTCTTCGTTGTGGCCAGAGACTACATTTTGGACAGAGGTAGAGGTGGCCCTGATGATGAAGGTGGAGGTGTGCGAGGAAATGGAGGGGTGTCTTCGTTGAAGAAGAAAGGGGTGCTCCCAAGAAAGAGGGGGTGGCGGAGGCAGATGTGGTACCCCCGATGACAGAGAGAGAAAGGATTCCAATCGTGACAAATGGTAAGAGGTATGATGTTGACGTGTCAGAGCAGGTGGTCGACAAGAGGCTGAGATTGCTGTCACAGTATGCCGTATCTCATTTCACAACTGAGAAGAAGAGGATGTTCGTCAAGAGGACGTACCTCGATCTCTTACGAGAAGTGAACCATACCAAATGGAAAATGTTCGAGACGAAGTGGAGAAGAATTATGCCTGGGTAAGTATTTTACAATTTCTGTGAAGTACGCTACGCTAACTCATCTATACTTCTTTTAACATTTTTTTCTATTTTTTTTTTCAGAGATAGCCGCATGGTAGGGGGAAGACGATCTTTGAGTCTTATAAGTGGTATTTCACAATATCACCATTTCGGGGACTTGGCTCAACGATGATGTAAGTGAAATAGTCATATTATTATTTATTATGTATACATAATTTTTTTTGCTTATTAAATGAAATAACTCCCTTTATTTTTTTATTTGTGTTTCCTGATTTAGCACATTGACTTGGCTATGGACTTATTGGGTGATCGAGCTCGAAGATATCCAAAATCATTCAACATTCCTGGCTGACTCATCTTGAGCACCATTTTGTACGTGTCGTTACCATTGATCATCAGTCACTTAAACCTATGGGTAATGTGTACGTGTTGCTCGAATATATGGCCGAGTGGGTCGTAAGGATGTTGTCGAGCGTTGGGGGATAGTCACGGGAGGGTTGTACTCATATATACATTCCAGTGATCGTAAATCATCACACATTGTCGTGGATATTGTCAATGCTGATTCTACTATATATGTGTACGACTTCGATCATTCCTGTCTCACAAAAGGCCAGCTTGAACATAACTTAGAGCCGGTGGCTGTGATCGGTCCCTTGATGGATGTTCGAGCTGGTGTGATTGTGAAGGACATACTAGTAATAGTGCGGGACACGACGACGACGAGACAGTCGAGATCGTAAGTATTTATATTTTTTTTTTTAACTTGGGAACTTAGTTTTTAGCTACACGGTACCAAACTAACACATTATTATTCAATTGTAGGGGCGAATGCGACATGTTTGCAAAATATATTGAATTTTTGAGTATAGGATATAAGGTTGATGGAATTAACCAATCATGGATACAAAATTGGAGGAATAAATTAGCGTGCAATTTGTATGAATTCGAATGTGGTCCGTAAATATTGTATATTTAATTATTCATTTATTTATGAAATGATTTTAAATATTGTAAAACTCATATAATTGTTGTATATTTAAATTTTTATTCATTTATCAAATACTTATAAATAATATAAAATCATGTAAACATTGTATATTTAATTGTTTATTCATTTATCAAATACTTGCGCTCTAAGTCCCTCAATTATGATTTTGTACAATTTGGTCATTCATTTCATAGCGATACCATTACACATTGGTCATTTAGGGGAATCTGACTTGTACAAAATTGACGAGTATGTCATGTTGCTCCACACATACTGCACATATGCAGTTGAGAAAACTCTCTAGTAGACAGTATTCTAGACGTACGTGGACGTCCAAGACCACACAATTCAACTTACGGTGGTAACAAACTATTATGTGGGAGAACATGGTCAAGAACTTCCCACTCGACTTCATTAGGTAGAAAAAATATAATATCAGCATACACTGCTCTCCAATAATCAGTATTGTAATAAGGAGAGCATTACGCTTTCTTGCAATACCTTTATACATAGCCACCGTGATTGCATGCTCACATGAGAAACTCTCCAACTGAAATTGACGACAAGTGCATGTGTTATTAGTCAAGTCCACCATGTATGTCATATTACGTGCACATGTCATGGAGAAGCACAACTCATCCAGTGGTTCGACATTCTATTTTCTCGTAAGCTCTGCAGCCTTGAAGAGTTATTCCCATTGAGCTGGGGATATTACGCTCTTGCAACTTTGTGATTCTGCACGTCGGTTGTGAAACTACTGCTGCAACTTTTTATGAATGTTCTCAATCATTGCAAGGATTGTAACTTTCGATCGTTCTTGAATACTGCATTGAGAGACTCCGCATTGTTTGATATCATCATGTTATATCAACGTCCTGGAAAATATGATCCCGCCCAGTGTTCAATCCCTATTTTTATCAGATACTCCCATGTCGACAATGATTTATTTCATATTTCCACCATGAACTTATTATACTCTTCAACACTACAAACTTCAGTCGCTCTGTTGAACAATGAAATGATGCCTTTGCCCCAATACTTAGTCTTTAGGTTGCCTTGTATATGGTACATGCAATATCCATGATGTGCCTAGAGAAAAACTTCAGCGATACCATTTATTACAGACGGTTCCCGATCAGTTACAAAGGCAAGGTCCTCGACTTCTCCGATTACTTCTCTCAGCATTGTTAAGAGCCAACGCATCGACAAATCATTCTCGCTATCGACTATGCTGAATGTAAAAGGGTAAATTTTGATGTTGTCATCTTGACATGTAGCAATAATTAACTTGATTTCGTATCTAGCTTTCAAAGTTGTACCATCGAATAGAATTAGGGGTCGCATCCTCGAATACATTATTCAAGAGTCATGAAGAAAAATTTTACATAATTCTTGCCCTCTGTCTCAATAAAAAATGATGAGCCAAGATTAGTTGTTCCGATGTTATGGCCATACCTGGCCAATTTAGTATAGCTCTCCTCGGCCGAGCCCATTAAATCCTCCAACGCGCATTCCTCAGCCTTCCAGACCTTCGGTAGCTCATGACCACTCCGTACTCTCGTCGGACGTCGTTAAGAGCCATGAATAAATACTTAAAACAATTCTCGCCCTCCGTCTCAATGAAAAAAGTGGAACCATGATTAGTTGTCCCCAAATTATGGCAGTATCTGGCCAATTTAGCATAACTCTCCTCGGCCGAGCCCATTAAATCCTCCAATGCACATCTTTTGACCTTCCAGGCCTTTTGGTAGCTCATGACCACTCTATACTCTCAATGGACGTCGTTAATGATGTTCAAAGGTCTGTATATCGTCCATAGGTCCTAATACTTGTGCATTTTTCGTCAAACAATAAACCATGCTTGAGCTTGCCTGTAATCATTTTGACGAATTCCCACTTCGGAAGTATGTTTCTGATTATACTTGCGAACTACAAAGAACTCATTCGTGTCCATTTTTGTCGCTCGAAAACTCCAACGACAACTGTCGTCGACGCAGACAATCGTCAACAATGACTTGTTTAATTTCTTAACTTTGAACTCAAAATTGTATTTCAGTGAAATTCGATGAGCAGCTTCCGGTAAATTTTTCTTTGTTTCAAACAGTTGTTGGACACACAAATCCTCATCATTGGGAACCACACACGAAGAATTAGATGACGGTCCACTCGTTCTAGCCCCTATACTCTCACCCCAATCAGGTCCCCGACGGGATAAAACAATCAAATCCTCATTTATAAATTTATTGTCATTCTCGTTGTCGTGAACTATTGATGGAATTCTGTGTGCAATAGTCAGATCACAATGAGGAACAAATAACTCGGGAATAACTACATCATCCTTACAAGTTATCTCCATTGTGTCCCAAAAATCATGGCATTGCGATCCCCTCCAATTGAATCTTCGTGTCCACCTCCGACGACATCCTTTCTCACTAAAGTCACCCAAAGAGGAGTCTGTGCATTTTGTTCAATTCAAATAGATAATTAACTTCTTCTTCACAAGTAAACTTCATAGATGGAATCGGAATAGATGAATCATCCTTGAATCGAAATCTCAATTCCATATCGTACTGAAAGAGATTGACATTCAGCTTGTTTTGTAAATCATGGTACATCCTCGCATATGTTGTACTCTCCATTATGAAAATTGGGATACCACCATGTTTATCACTTATCCATCTCCATACTCATTAATCTTTCTCATCCAATTCGAAGTCACCAAAGAAACAAACTGACATTACAACTATATTTGTAAGATGAAACATAATTTTTTTAAGAAAATACATAGTCATTCGGTTCGATTGGGACAACATAGATTTTAAAAAAGAAGACGCAAGTGTTTGATTTTCAATTGTTAACTAAAATGGTAATATTGTCTTTTAAACAAAGCAATATTTTGTAATTGTATAACTTATTTAAGTACATTTTTGTCTTTTAACATCTAAAATGCCAATATGAAAATATAGCATAGTTGAAAAGTCAAAGTGGAAATTAAGTTTGTTGACCTGGCCATTTTTAAAAGTACCCCAGATATAGACTACCTTCAAACTAATTTGCTACAACTTTTAGGGTCCGTTTGATTGCAAAGGTGGAAAATGGGTGGAAAGAAAATGAATTCCAGGGAATTGAATTGCCTAGAAATTATTTTATTGGGAATTGTAATTAATTGTGTTTGATTGGTATAATTTTCCACCTGGAAAATCTTGAATGTTTAGTGTCCGTTTGACTTTGTTTTTAATGAAAATTGTCCATTAAAGT